>JACJUY010002671.1:25130-49490 GCA_014220935.1 Platorchestia sp. MABIK | reverse complement strand
CTCTTGTGTACCCACAGTTCTTTACACAGTCATCCTCCTTGGCAGGTAGTCTTCTCTTGTGTACCCACAGTTCTTTACACAGTCATCCTCCTTGGCAGGTAGTCTTCTCTTGTGTACCCACAGTCATCACAGTTCTTTATACAGTTCATAGTCATCCTCCTCGGCAGCTACTCTTCTTCTGTGTACCCACAGTCCTTTACTCTATTGTTGAGTGTACGGTATTTCTGCAATGATTTTATGAGCATGAGTTGTTAAATGATGGGAAAACATTCATAATATGTTTCTAAAATGAATGTTTCTAAATGTTTCTTGGCTAGTTTGTATTGAATGAGAAATGAAATTATTTTTCCTTTCAGTTGTCTTTTGTGTGTAGAATGATGCGTTGAATAACGAGATGAATATGTCCATGGATTGTAATCCATCATGTGAACAAGACAGCACTGCACAAAATGTGATCTCCTCTGCTAGTCACCTAACACCAAGGCTGGCCTCTAATTGATGAAAGGGGCTGTTGCTCCTTCCTCATTTATTAATTGCTATGTTGAACTTCTCGTTTTGGAATTCTGATGTTATGCATAATGCTTGCGATGCCCAGTATAGGAGTTTTACATTTTATTTGGTGTCTTATTAATTGTTAACGTGACTTGAGAAAATTGCATGAAGTCTTTCATCGCTTTTTAAATTTGACATTCGTTACTTGTTCATTTGTTGATACGTTTGCATCTTTGTGTTCAATTGAGTTTAGCTGTTCTTTTTCTCCTAATGTAAGAGGAATGCTTGCATGCAATGTAGATCATCGCATAGTTTGGTGGGTTGCTCTCAGGTGATGGAGTTCATTAGTATAGGATGCTGATACTCTCAGGATACTGAGCGTGTGAACCATACCGTCAGGTATTGGGTGGCTTATTTAAATCTTTACGTTTGCTCTGCTTCTTCGATTTGAGAACCATTACTAAATTTGATTGAGGGGAATCAAGTCTTTAAGTCAAATTTCAATGATAGAGCAATAAGTCTTCCTTAGAGACCAAACGGCTTTTTAGGACAAAACTTAGTGCTTCAATCAAGTACACGAGCATATCTGAGGTCTCAGCTAAGCATTAGAAATAATTTATTTGTTTTTGAAGGGACAAATTCTTTTGTATATTTTTTAGTGTGATGATAAAAATCTTTCGCAAGGTATAGGATTTTAAAAGGCAAAGCTGAACCTTTATTGCTTGCCCTGAACAGAAAATCGCGCTTCGACAGCAGCTCAGGGGCGACACGGCGCGACCAGCAGCACCAGCAGCACCAGCAGCAGCTGTCGCCCGTGCCTGAGAGGGACGAGGACTCGGTGGCGCGACCTGCCGGTCCTGTGAAGCGCGAGCTGTCGCCGCCGCTGGTGCTCACCAGGGAGGAGAAGATGCAGGAAATGGTGAGGTGGTGCTCGCGTCGTGGTCGCGGGAAGGGAGGTGGGCGTGTTGTGTTGTGTCATGGGGTTGGAAGGAGTAAGTGCAGCAAGCAAGCTAGTCATTGTTTAACACTCTAGCTATCGCGTAGAGAAATGAGTGTTAATCATCACCATTGTTGCTTGAGATCGTTTTGGGCATTTTGCAGCTTGAGTGTTTTTGCAAATTTGACCTCTGGTGCCAAGATGTGCTGCAATTCTGGTGTTATTTTTCGTGTTCCTTTGGGAGAGCCGTTGTGTCTGTGAAACGACCTGATGCATGAGAACATGGACCATCATTCCTGTGTAGGCTATGGCATTTGATTGAGGTAATCATTTCTTGCAAGCGCCATCATGGTCTAGTGGCACATGTATCCTGAACGAGTCTATTACCTCGTTTCAGTGTAGAAATTTGTTACCAATCAGTGTCTGGTTCAATAAAGTCGAGAAATATAAGTAATACAGAATATGCATGCCACACCATACAAGGTTATTGTACTCGGCAATGAAAAGTGAACTTGGTGTATTTGCACATGTATATGTGAAAAATGCAATATTAATTACAAATGCTTTTTATGTGAAACTAGGGTAAGCAACCTCCAAAAGAGAATTTTTATCACTGAGATAGCTGTTCTTCAATTCATTTTAATAAAGAGTGCCCTTTTTATGAAAACTCAGTCATTTCCTCATGAAGATAATAAAAGTGGATTTAATGTATGATAGAGTGGCGTTTGATGCCGAACTGTTGACTATATACTTACTTCACTGAACAGTTGTCAGTTAACGGAACTGTTGTCTTAGGCTTTGAGAGCTGCCATATGTCTGTGCCCAGACGTGAGAGTATATGATTTTTGGCTTCATGTTCTGTGAAGTTAGTGAACATGCTGCTTATAAATTTGCTGCACTTTTCACTCCTTCCGCTTTGATGGAAATAATTTGAGGCGTGCTTCATCTACCATTCTAATGAGGAGGGAGAGGGGCTGTGACAAGTGGCACACAAGCCACAACTACAAGTGGCTTGAGCGCTACTTGTCCATAGCTACTACTCAGGTGACTTAGTACTCAACGGCTAAACTTGATTGGAAATTATTAGGTTGTTGAATAGTGTGGAATGTAAGGTTTAACGATTGGCACTCATAATTAATTTTCAGACGGTGATGTTGCGGCGGTGGACAACTGAGATCCTGTTAGAGGTGACCACGCAGCTCATGGAGGAGGTGTCGGAGGAGGTGCTCAGCCGCGCCAGGACTAAAGGTGGGACGGCAGAGGGCCGAGGTAGCTTAGGTTACTGCGCCGAGTGTGTAACTCGCATTGTAGGTTCTGGGCGAGCTTGCCACAATGTTCGCAGTAGATCCAATCAAGAAATTTTCGTGCATTGAGCGTGCTTTAGTTTGATGGCAATGATGTTGTTATTCGAGGAGTGTTCCAATTTTCATTCTGATTTGTAACAACTTTGGATAAAAAGATTGAGTATTTGAGTTGTTTTTGCATTACTGGACAGGACCAATTCAGATACAGTTAAAATGCTAGTGAGTGATTTTCTTAGATGTTGATTGTGGTGTAATTTTTGTTGCAACCATGTGCTTCCTCTAGTTTTGCTAGATCTTCTTTGTCAATTTTGTGATGTTAATTGGCGTACAGCTTACTGTACATAAGAAATATTAGCTTTTGAACTTGTGGAGCTCATTTGTTGTAAAACGCATTCTCCTTGCTGAAACGTTGATGAGTTTCAAATATTATTCGGCATGAAGCTGTTTAACCCTGAAAGCTCCATAATTCTGTTAAATATTCTTCAAACTCTTGGATTCATGAAAAACTACAGCATATAAGCCAGGTATCCATAATTTTTATCTGGAATTTGATTTCAGTTTCAAACTTTTGACCGAGTTGGTATGTTCGAGCGGCATTAATGTTTCCAATATTTTGTGTGACCAGACAATTCGTCATGCAATTTGTAAAATGATAGTTTTACTCTTAGTTCCACTAGGAGTACTTTTTTCTAGGTACTAATTTTCAAGTAAATAATTACTTGACACCATACCGTGTAGCATCATGTCAAAAAAATGATGTCTCTGTAGAAGCTTGTGTATCTAACATAGTACGAGCTCTAGAGTGATGAGGGCTGTGATCTTCGATTTGTATAGCAATCTCTGGAGAAAATTGATCTCATTTGATCTTTTTTATCAGCGGAGAGTTTTCCTACTGAAGTCTTATTCATTAAATGGTCACTCTTTTTTCCCAAAGAATGGAACATCAACTTGTGCGGAAATGATAATCGCACATTGCCTATGTAGTTGTTGCTAGTTAACAGAGAAAATTAGTTCGAGAGGTTTGATAAATTCCTGTATTTCTTATGTACTACGAGTGTTCGTGTTAAAAAAACACAAGTTCACAGTTTTCTAGTTCAAAAGCGTATTTTATGAATATCGGCGCTCCTCACATGCTCCTGTATGACCTACCTAAATTTACATGCTCGTCAATTTCTGAATACTTAAGTTTTTTTCTTCATTTTCAGAGTATTGAGGTTTTGTATCACGTTTTACAGTAAATAGCAAGCCTATTTTAGGTGTCTTATTACCCAAAAAAATACCTCATATCTTATTGCCATTTGCCAATACTCATGGTGAATATAGTGTGAAGTTTTGATAAGTGATGAATACGTTGAAGCATCGTTTAGTTATTCAGAAGCTAAATCATTTCGCATCAGCTTTCAGGCACCAATAGGAAAGTGGCCGGCTTAGCGCATAGAAGTTCTGGTCACACTTGACGAACATTCATGTACCTCGCGGAAATGAACTTTGAATTTGTAACCTATTTTGACCTGAATGTTGTGGGTAAGTGTTGCGTGTGTAATTGATATTTTGCTATGTGCACGGAGATTCACATGAGCCAAAGCAGCTCTTTTCCATTATTTGATACCAACTGAGTATTGATGGATTGAAATATTCCTTGTAATTCTTATTCAAAGAAGACGTTTTATTTTGTTGCAAAACACACCGATGACAAGGAAAGAACGTTTGGTGTATTACTGTTACATGCTCGGGTCCCATTTTGTTCTCATTGCCATCTTCATTCCAGTAGCTTTAGCTATTGCGTCCTGGAGCATCTCTGCCTTCTCTACTACAGGCACCTTCACGATGAGTTTAATGCTCCCCTCATTGTGTTAATTGTTAGTATTTTAAGTGAGTGAGAGCTTGCATTTCTTTGATAACGAACTCTACGAGCTGTTGTCACTGCTGCTGTGACGTTAAAGATTCGCTGCCCCCCTGTGTGTGTGGCTGAGCGCGCCTCATGCTGTGCTGGCTGAGCACGCCACATCAGCCAGGCCACCAGGTCGCTCGATTTGGCCTAGGTGCTGCCACTCACAGATGGTCTTAACGCTCGTGTTCTTGTCGTAAAGCTCCAGCTGTTGAGGTGAAGAGGAGCGGACTCTCTGCCCTTGCTTCTTTGTCGGGTGGAGTTCTTGGTAAGTGGCGCAGCCTTGTGCACGCTCTTAGCATAGCCCTTTTTTCTCGTCCTTCCGCTCTTTATTTTCAGGCTTGTGCGTTGATTCTGTGATGTGAGGACCCACGACCCTCTCGGTTGTACTGTGCAAATTGACAATCGACTGAGTTATTTATAGTTATTTAATATTTTGGAATTACTTAGCTTGCCTGTCCCTGGGAGGGAAAAAGAGCGACTCGAAGTAGTCAGAAGACTGCAGTGTTTTGCTGCATTTATTGAAATAGGTACTGCATTTAAATCGTAAATTTAGGTGGAGATGTTTTAGAACACTGCTGCATGTCTCCACATTCACTCGAGCTTGATGGCATGTGTGTTATGTGGACACTGGAGTTCGGTGTCTCAGCTTAGCTCAAGCGTCGTGGAATGACTTATTGTCTCCAATACCACAAAGGAATACCATGAATTCGATGTGGGAAGATCTCTGTCAAATCCGTTTGGTTGGTTAACTATCTCTGAAACAAAAAAATCATTGCATCACTGTTCAACCAAACGACATCGCTTTGTAAGTTACGGCACAAATTGTGCTACTGGTGAAGTTATAATTGTTTTGAACTGATTTTTTACTTCAGTTTGGCGTATGTGAGTATTTTGTACGCTATGTGAAAACAGTTGATAAATGAGCTTTGGTAAACGATTGCAGGTGATTTTGATTGTATGTAGAGTACGGGTTACGAACTTTACTGTGGGCTTTTGGCCTTTCCTAGTAGAGAGGAAACGCTGTTGTTTGTGTACTTGTGGGGATGTACAGATTTAATCTGGACTGCTAAATTATTAGGAATAGTTAAACTTTTTAGGATATTGCAGAAGAGAAAGAGAAGAAACTTTTTAGGATCTTGAAACAGAGAAAGCAAGAAGAAGAGCTGACACATGTTTGTAGCGTTCTGAAAATTTTATGTACTTCTTTGCATAAAATTAAGTAATACGTATCAATTTTTAAATTGGGTCTACAGACGTTTCCGCTCTGCGTTTGTTGCACTATTCCTCACCATTTCCATTTAACGCGTATCATCATTTCGGTAAGATTTACTGAAGCTTTTATAGTAGAAAAGCATTATCTTGTAGCTAAATGCTGAGCAATTATACGAACGAGTATGTGTTAACAAAATTTTGAATCGTACAAGGTCCATGTGGGCGTCCTAGAATTGAAGACTGGTTACAAAGCTAGTGCACCCCTCAATTTCCGTCAGATAAATTGTTACTAGAATCGTAAATATATTGGAACATTAAAATGCGGGAAACTAATATAATATAAAATATTGGACGAGTTCTGAGTTTGGCTCTTGATCAGCTTAGTAAGGTACATAAATCAAAATGAAAATGAAAAACACAAAGACATCATACAGACAATTCAGTGTTGGTAAAAGAAATGAGTCATTTGTGCGGATCGTCTGGGCAGAAAAGACTTTTCTAACATTGGGAATGATGATAGCTTCGAATTTAAGAGAGAGTAGAACTCGCATTTCTGCAGGAAAATAGTCTAGTTAAAGGTATAACTCGCTGCAAGTTTTATCATTATGTACTTTACTCAACGACAAAGTGGAAAGGATACTGGTAACAGTAGTACGCGACCGTGCTTTTGTGGATTTCTGGATTTGAGGTTTTGAATTTTTTTTCAGTCAAATAACTTCCCAAAATTCTCACAAATGACTTGCGTATTTTCGGGGAATTCATGATTCTAGACTTCATTACTTCCTGAGGGAAAATGCTTGTGTAATTTTATTTTTTTTTACACCTTATATATGATTTCCAACTGTCAATCGTATTCAATAAGATGTATTCCTAAATGGGGGTAAGAAGTTGGTAATGTAATGCTAGTCACCATCAAGAAGTTTTAGAATAGAGCTCCTGATGAAGAGCCTGCTTATTGGTTGAGCACAGTTCGACCTTTCAGTGGCTACCTATAATAACCAAAATTGGAAAGTTTTGCATTTTACGATTTTATAACTTTGCATTGGTGCAGTGTCATTGTCGCGTGTACTGTTGTGCAGGAGGGCTGAGCATGTACAGCGATTCTGAATCCGACTCCGATGAGGGAGAGGGCAGATCATCGAACGGAGCCGCAACCCGACCCTCCCACCACGGTGGCCGCAGCGACACTGACGAGGACAGCGATGAAGAACTGCGGGCAACCATCAGGAAGAAGAAACGCGACTTCCAAATGACCGAGAGGGAGATCATGCACAGGCTGCAAGAAAAGATGGAGAGAGAAGAGAGGGAAAAGAGATTAATTGACGAGCAAGGGAGATTGAAAGAAAGAGACATAAAAAAGGAAGATGATCAGAATAGAAGTAGCGAAAGTGATGAGGAAGAAGTTAAGGAAAGAAAAGTAAAATTACCCAAAGTCAAAGAAGAGCCAAGGTCAACCAATGGCGACACCAAGAAAAAGAGTAAGAAAGAGAGCCACAGCGATGGACATGAACCCGAGGCGGAAGGTAAAGTCTCGAACTATGATATGGGAATGCTACATTTGTCATGTGACACCTTATCTCAGGGTGTCTTACAAGATGTCTTTTTCATTGTGGGGATTTGTAGGACCTAGGATGTATCTGGAGTTCATTCATCGTACACCATTTCTGCCTTTCCGAGCATTTCTGAAGTAACTTAGCAGCCCTCTAAGGAATCCTAACTTTGCTACGCCAGTTGTGTAAGGTTTTCTGAAGAAATTATATCAAATAGAAGAGCTAAATCTGTTCACAGCTATGTCAGTATTAATTTACTTCCGAGAAAAAAATGTTATCAAGAAGGTTATGACAGTCAGGTGATAGGTTCTACGATGTGAAAGCCTTTTGTCGGCAATGGTTCAGAATTGAATTGATTTAATTCTCTATTTCCCTTGCCAAAAGACTGATGCTATTTCATTTACAAGTTCAAAACTCGTAATAAGTTTGAGATAGACTGCATAGTTGGGTTACTCGAGCACCTACTGGAAGGGACGAAGAAACTTATCGTTTTTTTTTGTTATTGCTGAGAGCTGGCAGTGATTTAGTGCAATATAGATAGAAATTAGCTGTTATTTCAGAAGCAAAAGTTTCGAGTATCGTTTTTTTCCAGAAGCTCGTGGCTCTCTGGATGATGTGTCGGCCTCCAGCTCCAGCAGCAGCAGCAGAAGTGACCTGCCTGAGAGCATCTCAGAGAAGCCAGGGTCAGAGCCCTTGCAGGACTCCGAGTCGGAGTCGAACTCTTCCGAGAAAAGCACGTCCACCAGCAGTGGTGAGAAGACGCGCAAAAAGAGCAAAAAAGATAAGAAGTATCGAAGGAAGAGCAGCAAATCTGAGTCGAGGAAGCAACGCAGCAGGAGCAGGTCTGTGGAAAAGAAAATCAAGAAAGAGTCAAAGAAAAAGAAGAAGAAGCGTCGACGACGAGATGATTCTGAGTCTGGTAGTTCAAGTGAAGAATCTGACGATGTCCCCAATGCTAAGGCAGAAGTAACTCGTGTTGCGAAAAAAGCGCGAGAATCGAAGGAACACAGCAAACATTCCCGTGAGCGCTCATTCTCACGAGAACGACGCCACAGAGAACGTAGCCACAAAGACCGACAGAGAGACGGAAGTCAAAGCAGCCGCAGAGATAGGAGTCGCAGTCGTCGTAGAGATAGAAGCCACAGTCGACGCAAAGATAGAAGCCACAGTCGCAGAAGAGACAGAAGCCACAGTAGACGTAGCCACAGTCGCAATAGCAGGACTTCGTATTCCTCAAAGCACTCTAGCAAGCGTTCCCATCGTTACCGATCCCGATCCCACTCCAATTCCCGGTCTCAGAGCAGATGCAATTCCAGGGCAAGCTATTCCTCGTATACAAGCCGCAAGCGAAGGACGAGGAGGTCTCGCTCGTAGAGGTTAAACTCCGTTGTGTAAATACTTACTCGTAAATTTGTCCGTCGTTTTCTCATAGACGTATATCATCTGTGTACATACAAGCTTCTTGTTAATTGTCACGTGCTAATTTATCGTAGTCTGTTGGCAAACGCTTTGGAGCTTATGGAGAAATAAGCCAGCAAAATTCTTATCTACTGCGTAGTAACGTTAACCTTTATAGAAGACTTTGCATTACGCATTATGGATAACAGCACTCGCTTGGAGTGTCTCAGATGTTGTCAGCTCACATTCAACCTTAGTTTCACCTGGAAGTCTTTTCATTCCTCGGTCGCATTCAAAATTTTCATGGCCACCAAGTTGAACTCGTCATAATATGGCTGCCTCTATCCTTTCTGCATCTCTTTGGGCCATATTGATAGTTAATCTGCCAGGTTACCTTTCATAGTCATATTTAGGAATCCTCGTTGCTGTTGCAACTGCTCTCAGTTTTTTTTAGCCTTGTTGAACCCTCACTTCAGGATTCTCATCATCAGTCGTCTTGCAAAACTGAATTTTTATTCATATTCTCTATAATTGCAATTTGGGTGGGCTAAGTTACCCTCTTCATGACTGTCCATCGATGCTCGAATACGAAATGATTGGCTTGGAATGGAACAGCAAACTTCGTTCTTCAACGGCACCGTGAATGGTATCACAGATAACGACCCGGGTTATATTCCTGTGTGGAAGCTCTCAAGTCCTCTTCGCCTGTGTGCGATCCTGCTTGATCGCCTCTTCGACGTACACTGGAACGAGCAAGTACACTGGAGATAATACGTCGCCAGTGTTGAACGCGGTCGGACTTGCGGCCGTCCAGGAGACAGCACTGGGATCCCCAGTTCGCCCTGAAGATAAGTGTTCGTTACGCCGCTCTGGTAAGGACTTCATAAGGTAAGATAAACACCTCTGAGTTCTTCCATCTCTCAAGTTTTATTGCTACATGCTAATTTTCACATTCAAACGAGCTACTCAAGAACTTCGCGAAAGTAGGGAGATGTGGCCCTTATTTTAATTATAAAGTTATGACGAATTAGAAATCCAAGTGTACACCCAAACTGGTAGTTTTTTGGTTTGGTTTGACCAGTAACTTGGTAAAATGATGAAGCGTTGTCATCAGAAATGTACACTCTTGGCTATGTCTTTCAACGGTTGTAGTGCGATGCTTCGTGTACTACTTTAATGTTGCTTGGATGGTTTGTGGTTACCTTCAATTAATACGGTTCGCAAATTTGGCAACAGATATTTCTAGTCAGGTACAGTGCTAGTCAATGACTTATCTGAACAGCATAATAGAAATTTCCATTAAGTGAGGAATATTCTATAAATGCTCTGAATTTGCTTAAAGTAAATTTATCTTACAGATTTATTATACTATAACCAAGTTTAGTACAGAAAGTATTCGTTCATTTAGATTTTGAAAACTCACGCGAATTAACAAGAGTATTAATTAATACAGGGATTGTTTTGAGCGCACAAATACCACCTAGCTAAGACAAATGGAACTGTGACCTTAGCACCTGAGTAATTAGAATTACATGCACAGAGTATTTCGGAAAGACAAATGTAAGGAAATTTTAACATTTTGAACGTATTTGGAACAAAAAATACCGAGTGTTCCTGTATTGAATAGATACTTGTAATACTATACTTGTTATAGATCTATACGTGTAATATATACTTGTATTGAATACTTGTAGCGCAAAAAGGTAAACTTATGGCAAAGAATTTCAATGATTTGGTCGATTTCCGCAACACCAAGTTTTTCAATGAAATTTCCCGGAACTTTCATCAATGTTTTGGTGTCTATTTCCTTGATTTGCTGCTCAAGTTTTCTCTTGAAATCGGCGGTTGGATTTGGTATCTTTTTGTTTTCCATTTCTTTGGGGCAGCGTTAATTTCGGGTGTAGTCTTTCTCTTTGGGGCAGCGGTCCCTGCAGCGCAATGAAGTGTCTTTGGCATCAATTTTCAGTGAAGTATCGTCGCAAGGAAAAGTTTGTTCTGATCAGGTCATAGGTCATAGGAGGCCAGCTAAAATTGCCGGAGCTAGAGATCAAAGTTCTTGAAAGACTAGTTGGTTCTCTCGCGATGAGACTGAAGTATGGACGTTAATGAACCAAGTGCAACCGCTGGTTTAAAGAAAAACTTTTAAGGTCAAATAAAAAATGTGGATGGTCTCACCTTGACGAAAATTGCTAAAAGGTTAAATAATGATTTGTTTACGGGTTACATGGTTTTTGACACGGTACCTACTCTTTCTGAGACACCTTGTACATTGCTAAGTTAGCCAGTATCGAGTGGAAAAGTTGATTGCAATTGAATAGCATAAACTTTTATTGGTTGAAAGTACAATGGGCGCGTTACGTAACATCTTTGAATTATACTTACTATTCGTGACGTATTTTCTGCTTATTTTGTGACGAATTGATGTAATTTAGCTCGTCTGGCGCTTGCCCTTGTTACTATCGGTGATGTTTCTTCTCTTGCAGGGAAACCCTGAACTTCGCCCTCATCGCATTATGAGTAACTATGTACGTGTACATTTGTGTGTTAATGTAACTGAAAATATAAGTGCATTCAGTAAATTATTATGAAAACAAAACACAATCTTTGTTTAAAACTTGTTGAGTGCGATAAATAGAAGTGGGGAGTATTTACCGTAAAAAAAGTACTTGCAGAGAGATAAGTTGTTTATTTTTCCGAGGTTGTTGAAAGTAAAAATAAATTAAGGTAAAAATCTTAACAGATTTCTTGAGAACTAGTTTGAAAGATTGTGTTACAGTTTCGAATTAAATTTTTATTTTATGTGTTTATCATAAGTCTTTTAGTAAAGGATGCGTCTGGCCCCTACTGTAATAAATTTATCAGCTACCATTGTTGTATCGGTAGTGTCCAGTCATAAAATTAACTTACATTTCTTCTGAAGTAGTTGTAGCATTATTACAATAATAAACGAGTCACTTTTGATCGGTATTTTAAAAGTAGTCCTTCATTATTCAAGTACTTAATTAAATGCGACAAGAACGACTGTTGTGTCCTACGAGCGTTAACACTTCACACATAATGGCTAGTGATAACTTTGCCTTGCGACTGTTGCGGCGACGTTTGGTTAGCTGCTATGAGTTGTGGGTGAAGTATTCACCGCCGTAACTTGGTGCCGTGTGTTTTGTCTGTGGGCTGAGTTCTACTTAGAAGTTGCTGGTATGAATTGATGCACGAAATAATTTCGTTGGTTACTTGCTAGTGTTTAGCAGTCCGGTATAAACATGTCCTTATCGAGTGTGAACACTTTAACGTAGTGCATTTTGTGCCAGCTCATAGATGTCTGAGTGCTGTCGAACATGAACCCTCACTCGTTAACAGATTCTGAACATAAAAGTATTGGCTACGGGTGATCACTTTCTCGTTTTCAAACATCAATAGTACATTCAATAATCTTCACATTTTACTCCGTGTAGAGAATTTCGTGAAACGAACTTTGAACGAATTTGAGTAAAATATTCAGCTTAAATTTATTGCACTGGAAGTGAACCTGTGTGGATAGCACGATACAAAGATATGTGAAACGTTGCTACTGCACGCGTAGCCGAGGGCTAAATTATAGAGCCTGTTTTCAGTTTATACATTAAAACATCTCTCTAATGTGTTACGATCCTAAGCTTCACTTAGTGCTTCATCGACCAATAATAACTTTCAGAACTAAACATTTCTTAGCTTTAACAGTACAATACAGTTATGAAATTTTGAAATGTTGCTTCCAAATTTGCGTTATTCGCGCTACTCACCAGTGTACGGTGATACTAGCGTAGAAAATACTTTATAGTAGCAGTTTAACAATTGAATTCGTTTTATTCGATGTAACTTGTCAGTTGTCGGCACTGAATAGCAAGGCATTAGATTACATGTTGCTCTTTATTTGAGGATCCTTTAGTTACGATTTGGACGTACTAACGACTGAAGCACTTGCCAAATACGTGTTACAGGAGTTAAATGCTTGTTTTCACTACTTAAATAAAAATTAGTGTGGCAGTTTTACTTTTCGAATCTTTCACTTCACTTCGCGTGATATTTCAAGGGACATATGAAGGTGAATCAAAAATCATGAACATTGATTATTCTGAGTAAACGCACGGTGGGGATTGGTACACAATTGCGTGTCATAGACTTCAGTTCGATCTCGCAAATCCACCTAGAAGACACATTCGAGTGACGCCTTAACGGTAATAGAAAATAGAACGGGCTCGGAAAAGAGATGAAGTGGTTTCTTTCAACTGAGTTACGACGAACTTCCGCTGGCTGCGGTAGGTTCATTTGAGTTGGCCTCTTTAGTCTTCTTCCAGCGTCGAGCGAGGAGGCATGCTGTCACCAGCAGCAGCGTGAGGAACAACAACGCTATGATCACATAAGCCGCTGTCGCTGCTTGTGAGCTCTTGTTGGATGATTTCCCCGCCACGAGCGCCTCAGTGGGATCTGAGCATATTATGGAGCAATTTTAATGCTTTCGTCGAGTTGCTGTGGCAACTTGAAGGAAACCCAAGATAATGAGAAAAAGAACGGTTCCTTTTGAAATATGATGTTATGTGAGATATGGGTAACTACTGTTGCGAGAAAACCCGGGTGAGAATATGCGTAATGCTTAACTTTGCTAAAATGAAGAGATAAGAAAGAAGAAAAAATTCCCTATCAAGTTAATGCATGAAATTGCTTACAATATATATTTTTTCAACTATTTTGGCCTAGAGATCCTTATTTGGTACTTGAACCTTCGTAGGTGTAATAATAGTCATGTCAATCAATGATTGAATGAAATATAGACGGAAAAACAATAAGGCACTACTTGTAAGTTTACCCGATGTTTTGAAGCTTATACCCGTACATACTGCTCACCAAAAAATGACAACACATAAGAACCCCTTACAAAGGCCCTATTCACATCGACACGTAAGCTTAGTGATTCTGCAATAGAAGCTTAAGGAGTGAGTTGAAATAACATTGTTCTCGTAGATTAATAGAATATACCTATGAACTGGGTATATTTGTTATCAAATGTTTGTTAATTATGTACCGTTGAATCAGTTTGGTTATAAAATTTTTAGGATCTATTTTCTACATGAATGCTAGTAGAGTTGAGAGACTAAGATAATGCGCTGGGCACTTGAAGTTGAGTGGGCTACGGAAACGTTCAAACTTGAAAAATCTGTAGTTATGGTTCAAATCTCATTTCGTTAAACGTTTGTTTCACCTTTTATAATTTTCGAACCGATTTCAGGTATGGACTTATGTGTTTATCGACGTCAGTCTGACGAAATCTTTTAAAGCAGCGGTTCGGTAGTTAATGAAAAAATGCTGCATTTGGAGTTTTAATGGAAATCATAGGTTTAGCTATTTTGCGTGTGTATAAGTCCACACAATATTGGGAAAAAAATTCACTCTGAGAACCTTGGCTCATATTCGCATACAAAATGACATTTCATCAGCGATTCTGTAAGGTAAAATGACGAGAATTAATTTGAAACTAACTAACTCGCTCTTTGGAATAAGCATGTGTCTATCATGGAGAATATGTTTTACCACGCAATAGATTTCTAGAACAGTCTACGTAAGTACTGCAGGCACTAATATTTTCGAGAATGAGAGAGGAGGACTGATAGTGACGCAAGTCCAATAATGAGGGTAGGTGAATGATTCCGCATGTATAAATATCACCAATAGAATGTTTGAAAATTAAGTATTTTTGTCTAAATCTACTCGACACGCTTTACCACAAAAATAATTCGCATTTCCTACCTATATGACACTGGAAGGAAATGTTCCAGCCGTGAATAAAAGCAGAATAAAAATCGGTTCGGTTAGGTAATGTACAAATGTGAACGTTCGCTCGAATTGGTATAGAAATTTCCATTCAATGGACTAGTGCACAAAATCTAGCCTACGATAAGTGAATTAAAAATTAAGTAGGCTTTATAATTGAAAAAAAATCAAACTCACTGGCGTTAACACGACGATTGCATTGAGTAGCACACGAAAAGATAGTAAATGTGAACAACAACATCATGAGAAATATTTCTTCCGTATCGCAATTCTCGGTGTGCATCTACAGCGATTCTTACAGTGGGTGTAGCTATGAATGGAATGACCTCAATTTGAACCAGAAAATTGTACCCTGGAGGCTTTGATATGACAAGAGTAGAGGTGCAACAGAGCAGTAAACGAAGAGTGGAAACAGAAGAGGCCACTCACTCCACCCGAGCTGCTGTCCCTCGTTGTTTTGCTGGAGCCACTCGTGCAGAGGCTGGAAATATCGCAGTATCGCACCGGCGTCCAGTCGGGAGTAGCGGCCTGCTGTGAGCTGCGACAGCACTGTCGGCCACGGCTCCGACCGCCCCAGGGATAGACCTCGTCTGCGCCACACACATTGACAGCAAATGAAATGTTCTCAGAAATACACCAGCTCTTTTTTGAACGTCGACTGATAGATGGAAACGGAAATATTTCATAAGAACATTATACTCACGGTTTCGGTTTTATGACGCAAGAAACTTCTGGATAACTCTAGCAAAAGCTGCATGTTTTTCAAATTCAGAAGAGAACTTGTAAATTTGCAATTTATCGCTCCATTGCGAGTGGTAAAAAGATGCGAAGTAACGCCGTTACGGTTGAGGTAAGAAAGTTTTTGGAAACTTCTTCCACACAACAACTGGGGATAAGCATGTATAGTATTTTTTGAGGGTTGTTAGTTTGAAAGCAAAGTATTGTAGAAAATTGAGTCACCAAATTAAAACAGTCAAGGATGTTTCTTTATAATTTCAATGTGGTAAAAAAATTGTATAAAAACATTCGAGAACATTCAATAACGACTGTAATCAGAGCTCTATTAGGCATAAACTTGTATGCGAAAATGGAGTCTTAAAACTAAAATCTTCAAGCCGGTACTTGAATGCAACTCATGCTAGGGAAAGAATTACAAGAATGGTTGGAAGTAAAGACCTTGATACGCCGCATATGCATACTACAGTCTCATACCCTGTACGCCCGCCTAGAAAAACTTTTAAACCACAAAGCAAAAAATTCAAATAAATTTCGAGGCATCTGTTGAATTTCTACCCTACGAATATGGTTCTTAACTGAAATGTACTGGTTAAAAAAAATTCGTACGTGAAAAAAATGATAACACGAATTATGATCCCAAATAAAATACAGTAAGGCAACGAAATATTCTAAAGTTAGCCAAAAGTGTAACATTTCAAAAGCTTGAATAAAGCGATGTAAGGAGTAAATAAACAGCAAAGATAGAGAAGACCCACCTGAGCAGCTCGCCAGCCTGCTGCGACCCGTAGATGCTGCAGGCATGCAAGGGACCCTCATGTCCTGCCACCTTGCACATCTCCTCGTGCAGCTGGAACTGTAGCACGAAGCTCACCAGGTACCTGCGCGGTGCATCAACGATAGTTAGCGTGAGTGGCACCAGCTGGCGGAAAGCGACGGTGTTGTGGCCTAATATTCTACTATGGTAGCGTGAACACACAGCGATCATTACAGAGATTGTGACAACGTTTAACGTTAAACTGTGAAACGTTTGAGTTATTCTTAATTTTGTTCAAATACGAACGTTTAAAAGGCACTCTATTTTAGCATGTAGTATCCCATATAATCTGTGTAACGACTAGAGTTTTTGCAGATTCCTATGAATGGCTAGAAAGAATTAAACACAGTACTCGAGCTGACATGTACATTTAGCCACTTCGTTGCATGGTAGACCATAATGTAGATTTGATGTAAATAGGGCCATAATCACTAATGAATCATTAGGGTTAGAACAATGGGAAGTATTGAAACGTCAGGGACTGCAAAAGAAGTTACAAAATAATTATGAAATGATTCACAGAAGGATTTCTTGTCAGTTCCGTGTAACTAGTCTGAAAACTCAGAAACACGAGTAAGTGTGCTTCTATGATTAATTTCTGTGGTCTTCTACATTGCAGCCTGCGATTTCATCACATTCCCTGTTAGTGAACAGTTTCAGTACACCATGAGTCGTCTCGGTTGAGGCAAAGCGGGCGGAATTTTTCTACTCGAACTCCATCTTAGGGAGCACGTGATCTCTCAGCATTCACATACACGTTTACATCATACATAACCATAATACATTCTGAGCTAGAAATTAATTTGAGCTCCCAAGCAACAATTAAAATTTCATTACAACGATTTTTTCAGGAGGTTATAACGAAACAGCTGCATTACGAGGCGGCTTACCTTTACGTTTGGTTGATTCCATTACCCAAGATTCATTATTATCCATGAATTGCTTTCGAATTGCCATATGTCATAAATATAATATAACATAATTGCCATAAATCTTTGTCATATGCAGAAAAACAAACCAACTCTTTGTATCAACGAATTCCCACACGAGAAAAGGGAATAATAATAATTTTAATTTTAGTGTTACGTTTCTACCAGCAACTCGCAACTATGGACCCCCCCAGCTTCAGCTAGGTAATCACACATCGGCTAGTTGATCACATTATGAGCGACGAGACTTGCTACAAGCAACTGAATTAATGTTAGTATTCTCGGTTGGTGTGGTGTCGAACACTCATTTCAGCACACATCGGAAATAAGGTAAGTAGTACGACAGTTGGACTCAGAGAGGTCCACAGGTGTGTAGTTCCGTATGCGTGGCATCCAATGACAATAGCTAGATTTCTGTAATCTGGCAGGGGCACGTATAATTCATACGAGGTCGTACGCGTTGATTTTGCGAAGGTATTCCATAAGTTCGGCGATAGGGGCGTCATGACCCAGCAGGTCTCTGACTGTGAGAGGCGGGTGGTGTTCAGCAGCAAATAGACTTCTGTGACGACGTCTTGCGCTGTGTAAGGCTGAGCAATCCATGACGAAGAAAAGGGAAAAATCTTTCTCTGGCAAGGTAAAGGACATCCACTCCCTCAATGGAAACGTCAGTATTTTCTGAACATGGCAATCTTTACAAAAGGTGAGAATTCAAGCAAACAACACACCAATGGATCAGGATCAATATCTCCCACAAGTAGATTCTGCTCCGAATTAAATCATGGAAGATTAGTTTGAGCCGGCTATGTGCAAAAATATCATCTTTTCAAAACATGTTTTGCAAATGTTTCCTTGTATCTTAAATGATGTACCACTTCTCATTTTAATATTTCCTAGTTTAAATAGTTTTTAATTTTGCGTCGGTATAGTTTCACACACTTTCATCTTGCTAAGTGGATTTCTACCTTACGCGGCATCATTCAACGAACGTGTGCGGAGAAGTTATTGTTTTTACCAATTAATTTGATTTGAGTTTTATGGCAGTGTATTTCGTTCTCTCATTCCAGGTAAGAATAAATTTTAAAATAAATTATGCGAGTACTGATTTTATATTTTTTGGTGATTATTTCAATTTGTTCAATTTGTTCAAACAAATGATTCATTTAAATACTTATAAATGTTTGAGCTCTCAAGTCTCCTATCTATTTTCCCAGTGTATTAAAAGCACAATGGTTTGAATGGTCAGGGAAATACAATTTGCAATCATTTAGTATCTTTTTAAACTGACCATCACGATCATTTATCCAGAAATCGAAATGAAATTCCGTACTATTACAAAACGCAATCTCAATGCTTTTTCCATTTCATTGAAATTAAGGCTTGGAAGTCAATTCCTTCCAACATTAGCTAGAAAAACTGTTACCGAGCACTTATAAAAAGTATTGGATGCCATTTCTTATCCAATTGTTTATGAATCTAGCTGTTGAGGAACAGATATTTCCCCTCTATTAGTTGGCTCAAAAATGATAGGCATCTTGCTCTGAAAGAAAACAAATCCAAATTTTATTTGAATACGCAGTTCTCGCAGCATCATCATCACACTAAATTTACTTAAATTTTCATTCTCTCACGCTAAACAACTATCTGATCAACCTGATATGCTTTCAAGTCAAGTGTTCTAGATAAAATAAAACTGTAAAATACGAGAAAAGTTTCCATAGGATGACATAGAAGTCACTGAATTAGTCGGGCGCATAAGTTTAATGAATGCCAGAGTTTTAAGTAATGACTTTACAGCTGTATTGCACGTGGAGGTGATTTTTTAAATTATCTAAACATTTTGAATAAAATTTAGCATAATTAACTACTCACGTAAATGATGCTAAAGAAAGTCATCACAAAATTTTTCATTCAACCGAAGTACACACATGCAGTATCGGTTTTTGCATCCCATCAATTATTAGGCATTTTGGAAGAAACTGCTACACTGACTCATGACAACCTGGTTGATATGAACCTTCTCGTTCTCCACTCTTAAGGAGCTAAATCTTGCCTGATAAGAGGTGTGTTGTACCATTTAATCATTTACTGATGTACCTCTACGGTAAGTACCACATGAACTCAACCTTGCCTGACATAAGGCGTGTGGGCGGGCACATGGTATTTAGCTCCGGGATCGAAGTCGCGCTCACTCCTTTCAACAGGCGGCGCCACGCCGCTGTACTGCACACGGAGACGCCACCACTCCTCGTTGTAGACGTCCGGTGTGATGGCGCCGCTGAACACTCGCCACCGCCACTGTACCGAGGTGTTTGTGTGGGTCATTGGTACCATAGCAAAGTGGCAATTAATTATCTAAACCATTATGAATCTAAATATCTAAACCGACGAAGGTAAAAATGATATGCGACGGATCAAGGGCCGCATTTTCAAATCAATCTACAATATGTTAGTGGTGCAGTTGCCAGCCTAAGTGCTTCCAAGTCAACTCAGCTACGCGCTAAATCAAGTTTGGGTTTTTCTCAAATAAAATTTGATAACCTTACGGACTGCTAAATGCCGCATGAACTTCATGTTCATTTGTTTTAATAAAGCCTAAACATGATGTAAGTAGTAGCAGAGTCTGCGCTGAAAAAACTTTCGCTGAGAGCTGTAACGCTTCAATAGTCTAAAGTCTAAATCCTTCAAAAATCATACGCTATTTCTCTTTATCGATGTCCATGATCACGTGCCACTCCAGCACAATATGTTGGAGTCTAAGTTTAAGTTGGAGGGTTAAGTTATGCTCTAAGTGGAATGCTTTAGTGTATAAGTGATTATCATGTGCAAACAAATTTTTGGTACATTAGGAATTGATGTTCCAAAACTAAATGCTGCACTGCGTTAATAAAATACTTCAATATTCGAACAGCTGAAATACTGAAAGACTTCCTATGGATAGAGGAGCAACAGCGGTGTTACCTTGTCGAGGACGAGTGCGAAGGGCAGGAAAGCGACTTTAGACACGGCCACGCCGAAAAGGTGGTTCAGATCTGTCTCCTGGCGGTGCTGGTCGTCGGCGAACGCTGCGTCGGGCAGCAGCCCTAGTGCCCTCATGTGTCGGGGCGTGGCTGCCGACAGTGCGATCACATCCCCGACTGCTTCGTGGAACCCGGGATTAGCCCCGTCTCTGAGGGAAAACCTGGGGTTAGCTCTCTTTCTGAGGGAAAATTCAGGATTAGGTGTGTAACAAAATGTAATCCCAAATTTCCCTTGTCAGAACACAAAAAGCCAAACTCACCTGAAGTGTCTATGAATAAGCCTCACAATGACATTGTTGCCAAGTTTCGACGAACTGGAAGAAAATATCAAGTCACTGTGCGAACAATTCAAAATGCAAAAATTTAGTGCATGACATCACACCCCAAGTGTAAGAATTCGGATCATGGTACGCACCTGAAGAGGAAGGGCTGGTTCTTGTAGAGCATGTCGTACTGGATGTGACCGAGCTCATGGTGCACCTTGATGAAGTCTTCCATAGTGACGTCTGTGCACATCTTCACTCTGTCGCATGAACCGTAAAATGATACCTTAAATATTTACGAATAGGTTTGTGACATGTACCAGAAACAAGGGAATTATTTATTCACTTTGTTTTTTATTTAAATAATAAATGGGTCATTGCTGATGCTGGAATAGAAAAGTTTAAATATCCTTGAAAACGACACACTTATCTGGAATAAATTTGAATCCTATAAACTAAGATTTTAAGCTGTAAATTAAAGTCTCATGGAATTGTTGAAACATTAGATGAGGGAGAAATTTGTTTTCAAGCGTCTTCGCTTGGGAACAAAAAAAAAGAGCTAACAAAGGGAACAAGATTCGAATTGGGTCGAATCAGTAATCTGAATCTTGAGATTCGATGAACAGTTTCTTCCAAAACTTTTATTTTTAACATCTACTTTGGGTTAAAACTGACCTAAATTTATAGCTCAAAATAAACAATGTCTCTACTCCCATTTAACGCAATTCCCATTTGAAGACTGTGCTTAAGCAAAGACTTGTCGCTCACTATGAAAAAATGTAAGTGAGAATAAATATTCAACTGGAACAAAATTGCAATTAAATTTTTTCATGGGTCAACCTAGTCATCGGTCTGTGATGAAGTTAACGTCAGAAACACGAAAATACAAGAACAAAATTGAAAAAATTCGGGTGGAAAAGTTTCCGTAAATTTAGAAGTTTTGAATAAAATTTGGGCTTGGTTTTCACTGGCGTATAAGTATGGACTCCACCATGTTTAACCCTTAGACGTCGGAATTTTTAAACTCTTATTACTGCTATCACAACCACAGACACTACACTGGCAACTGCATAAGGCAGTCACCGATATCAGCATGATGATGAAATTGCCATTCATCAGTGAACTCCAAAGAACACATTAGGAAACTAATTTAACGAGACATACGATATGTTGAGGCTATTTTCAAAAGAGGACCGTAGAGTCTTTTCGGGCGTTAAAGGGTTAAATTAGCTGCATTGAAAGCCATAACCATACCAGAAGTTGAATTCTCAAAGAAATTTACACTGGCAGCCCAAGTTATTAAGTCGATATGACTATGCTTGATACGGTTTTTTGAGATGGAAATTTTCAAGTCTATCTAGTGCTGAAAGGAATTTGACCACTCAACATCTGGCCATCTGCAGGGTTGCCAGATGCTGAGAAGTTAAATCATGAATTGTTTGAAAATTTGGCGTCAGATCATTTAAATGAAAAAATGCACCGAGTTCAGCCAGTAGTGTAACTTCCGACATATAGCATAGGTGTCGAACTGACGTGAGGGTGAGCAAATATACGGTTTGTAAAGATGTACAATGTGCTCAACAATACTCGAGTGCCCAGATATTTTGTACACCTCACCGAAGTCTTGTCATATAACATGCTCTTCTTCTCTTGTGTAAAGAACTCTTTACTTGTAGGAGTCACTGGAAAATATGAATATATACTGATAAAATTTGAAACATTCAAACGACATAAATAATTTTTAAATACACATATACATATACCAGGCTTCTCTTCCGTACGGGAGGGTAGCCGACAGCAGGCCACAATCAATCACCCTTAGTCATTCTTAGTCACTAGCAGGCGAGAGAGGCAGCACTGGCCGCACCAGAACTGCCCGGATCAGTAGCAGCCCAGCACTACCATCTTCCACAGCTAGGCCCGACAGCCATAGCTGGTTTACCCCGACCGCTTCATGGAGTGCAGCCCCGCACAAGACAGGTCAACTCTATCACGCGCGGGCAGGCGTCCAGTGACAGCATCAATAGTGTGAAAATATTTGAAAAATGTTAAAAATTTAGTAATTAAAAACCTAATTTTTTAAAAATTAATTTAAATTATTTTTAAAATAAAATTATGAAGTAGGCAAAAGAGTCCTCAAGGATGAAAAGTGATAAACATTTATATTATATTACGTGATCCAGATTAGTCATTGATGTTACCATTTATGTTACGTGGGAATTATTTTCAGCGTATAAAACAATCCATTTTACGAGTGCGTTTGTTTGCAATTTTAACGCATATTCAGCTTTGATGTTAATAGGAGGAAGTGAAACGCTAGCTCTTAGAGTAGGGAGGCTTTCCTATGCTCTTTTACCTGCTTGTCTCGTTTCTTACATCGTCACAGAAGCTGCTTGCACCGCTAAATGAACACCACAGTAGCCTGACTCAAATTCAGGGCCTTCTCTTTGAAAGTGTTGAGCCCAGCTTTTGCGTCCCGAAGATGGGGAAGAAAAAGGAGCAATATGAAGGTGATGGCTGACCTGTAGTCACGTCCGTTGCACATGTCCCAGGCAGAGGCGTGGCAGACGACGTCCCTGCCTCTGGGGCGGTGCAGCATCGAGTCACGCCAGAAGGAGAGCGGCATGGGGTCCAGGCCCAGTGATCTGCACGGGTTCAGGCCAGGTCAATCCTAGCCCCTCAAATGATATCAAGGTGTGTGAGCCAAGGGACTTTGCAGTGATTTGTACGAAATGTACGTCGAATAATTTGGTAGAAGGAAAATTAACAGTGTCAAAACATTACTTTCTAGGGCATACAGTCTCTTCATTTCTTGTCATTCATAGGTAATTCGAGCTTTTGAAATTATTTTCAGTCAAAATGGTTTTCCTTCAGGACTGGTAACTTCATGTGTCAAGAATTTTTCAAGTCATAAATTTTATTCATGCGTACCATTACCTACTGTTCGTAAGAAACAATTTTATTTTCCATTTCCGTTCTTTGGCAAGCAGTCTGAGAAGATCAAAAAGGATCTTTACTTGCTGTTGTCTCAGTACTTTTTACATGTGGACTTTAAAATAGTATTGGTTCACGTGTTTAGAACAGGATCTCATTTTAATTATAAGGACAAACCACCTCAAGGCATGTTCTCCTCCGTCATTCATAAATAATGTTGCGCACGGTGTGCGTCAGAATACGTGGGTTCGACCATTCGGGCCCTGGATATTCGTGTGGCTGAGCATGCCGCCTGGAGTTTTCGAACCAAAAAATTACTCTCTTCCCATTACTAATCTGCTGTTTGCTCTCATGCAGAGAGTTGTGACCTCCCAGTTCGGTTAGACGATTTTAAAGTAATTTCTTCTACATACGGTGCAATAAACCTTCGTATTCTAGAATCCCTGTTCATTTTAAAAGATTAACTTATCTTAAACAACACATAATCAGCCTTCCTTCTGCAATTAGTGTAGTCTCTCTCGGTTTCTTTTTTCATAAATTCCACAGATGAATGTATTTTGACTATGTTATAACTCTTAATTTTTGTTTATATTTTTCCAGAGAAGTTGAGAATGACCAGCAAATTGGTCGAAACGTTTTTTTTATTATTGAAATGTTTTTCCAAACAATATATATCCTATTAAAGCGATTTTCTTTGCTTTTTATTCATCTTAACGCTCATATCGTAGCACGACTCAATCTCTCACGTAGAGATCAAACGGCATTTACTGGTCCCGATGGAAATTAGATATTGAAAACCTGTTGAAACTGTTGACATGCGTCGAACGGTTACAAGAGTTATCCATGACTTTAAACGGTTGAAAACGTAGAAAATTAAGTTGTGGTTAAAGGACTCTCATTGGGTGCTAGGATTTTCATTTTGTGGAAGTTGTTTCATGTGATGAAAGAATCCTCATTTGGAGGAAGGATTTTCGTATGACAAAAGGTTCTCGCTCGGGGGAAAGATTTTCTGATCGTGAAAGCATACCAATAAAATGTGAGGATTCTTTTAGGATTGATGGATTTTACACGGC
>JACJUY010002671.1:7202-25019 GCA_014220935.1 Platorchestia sp. MABIK | reverse complement strand
AAAGGATGGTAGTGAATGAACTTTCATATATTTAAGGGATGTTCATTCTGAAAACGATTTTCATTCAGAGGAAGGATTCTTATTTGATGAAAAGTTTTTCATTTGAATGATTAACCCACAATTGATGGAATGATTCATGTTTGGAAACTTGGATTCACAGCGTAAACGATTTGTATGATGTGGATCCGGTGGAACTTTTGAGTTACGAACCCCTCAGTTGTGAACAGCCCGAGTCATGCTTATCCGGAATTATTGACTTCCTCATTAAAATTAATGCGAACTTCCTTCTTCAGCAGTTTGTGAGTAGTTCAGTAGATATGTTTATAACTGCTTGAAGAAAATCTGTTGCCATGCAGTGGAATATGAAAAGAAAAAAGTATGTCTCTGAAGATAAATGGAAAATGTAAATTTCACGATTGTTGAAGCAAAAACGTGAGAGGAAAATTATTAAAAAATTGCACTGAAATCTAAACGGGATCAGACTGAGTTCCCGAAGGAAACATCATATGCAATTGAAATGAAGAAGGAATATTAAAGAAAAAAAAATTTAAAGGCTAACTTATGCAAAATAGGCTGTTGGGAAATGAACTTTTTCCAGAGATATGGATCAGCCAAAACTCACACGATGGAAGGTCTACTGTAATCGGAACTGAAGCCAAAATTCCGGTACTCAATGTCTTTCTAGTTCAGTGAACGCTCAAAGACTCGAAAGGGTTAACTGCTCAACTTCAACATAGCCATGACGAAATTTTTCCCGTTTCCGAGAAAAAGTCATTGCATGCCAGTCAATATACTGTATATATATAGATTTACTATATACATTGTCGCCCAAATAATCTGGAAACAAGTGTAAAGCATTACTTATTCTACAGGAGGGAGCTGCATGTATTGGTAGACCCATGTCTCTAACACACACTAACGACGTTCAGCATAATTAGTTCACTAATGTGCTAGTTATTTGCTAGTGGTATGGGACTTTTGTTTGTCATGTACGACTTTTGTTGGTCATACGCAACTTCTGTGTGTCATATGCGACTTTTGCTCGTCATTTCGACTTTAGTTTATCCCATGAAACTTTTGTTCGTCGTTTACGGCTTTTGATTGTCGCATGTGATTTGGTAGCAACTAATGTTGCCCCGTTTCAATATCCTTGATGTTCTTGGAAGTACCTCATACCAAAAAGCTCAAAATAAAAAATGAACAAGTAACTTTTCTAGTATTTCTGACTATGTGAACTATACCGTCAAATCATGGGACCGCACACTTGTGAAACAACTATCTTCTAACGTTAAAACGTACTTATTGGTGCGTGCATGTGAAAATGGCTGAATGCTAAAAAATTTAGTATGACTGTTATTCTTTTTAATCTACTCGTACTCTGGGCATGTGAGTGAAGTATGATTATCGGGAGCGTGACGTAAGTTTTTCTCCATTACTCAAACATAATTATATTATTACATAAGAGAGTTTTAGCCTCCCTTAACCACGACAAAGATGTTCTAAGAGAGGAAGGAGGAAGGCACCATTTAGTATGGAGTTGAGGGAACGTGGAATCTATGCACGAAGTGCACAGAAACAGTAAGCTAAGAAATAAGTTCATGAAACAAGAAAAAGTTTAAGAAGAAAGTAGTAGGTGCTGAAAAACAGGACAGCAGTGAACCGAAAAAAGATGGTCCGTAACAAAATAAAACCTATTCTATTTCAACAAAAAAGAAGCCTACCTAACGTTTAGCTCGGGCCCTCACATAGTCCCCGTGGGAGTGCTAATTCCCATAGATACAATAGTTGTATCCCCCTGAGGGGCATTACTCGAACATTTGTGCATGTGCGTGATCGGCGTCTGACGGCATCGGACTTGAGAAGCAGCCCGAGAATGGGCCTCTTATCTCATCCCTCTCACCACATTCAAATCTACTGTACTCACGCTCTACCCTGAATGATTTGAACACAAAGCCCATGACACAAAATCAAAACAGGACACCTGTAGAAGTTGTCGGCGAGTCTGAACATCCTGAGAGGAGTGAAGCCTTGGCGCCTCATTTGGGCGGTGATGTTGTACGGAGCGCGACTTGGGAAGGGCAGGGCGATGTCCAGAATAGCGGACCAATCCTGCGCCCACATGTTACCTGCGGGGCACGGCAGCGTCTCAGCTAAATGCCAAGAAATCTCCGAACATGGGAGGATGACGAAAAAGAGAGTGAAGCGTTATAAATCGTTTAATCAAGAGGTATGGAGTTAACATGTCATAAGTCAATGTGTCAAAAGGAAGTTGTGTCAAAGTAAAAGATTAGGTCAAGGTGAAAAAAGTGGTCGTATTGCAAAAAATGAAGGACAAAATATCTAATGTCGAAGTGTAATAAAGAGGCTCAAGTGTAAAAAAATGATGCCTAAATATAAAAGATGTTAAGGTAGAAAAAAGTTAAGTGTGTAAAATTAGTTCATACTGTAGTAAAGATTTCAAAGTGTGAGAAAGATGTCACATAGTGTGAAAAATTATTAAAGTGTGATAGAAGATACCCAATAGGGAAAAAATTGTTTTAATCAAAAATAGATTGTTAAGGGAAAAGTCATTGTGCAGAAATGGGGTCAAAGTGTCATAAAATGGTGAAAAGGAAAAAACTGTCGAAGAGTAAATAATTGTCACAGTGTAAAAAAGAGTTCAATGTGTGAACTTTTGTTGGTCATATACGACTTTGGTTGACTGGTGTGACTGTTTTGCCTGCTGTGCGTCATTTTGACTTTTGTTCATCAAAGGTCAATGTACAGCGAACAAGTTAATCTATGAAGATGCGATCATAGCGTGAAGGGTTCAAGTGTAAAAAGATGCCAACAAGTTAAAATGATGGAAATGTGGGAAAAATAAAATGTCAAAATATGTTTGTCATAAAAAAGGTAAAAGAGTCGAATAGAGGTTTGGAGCGTAAAAATAAGGCCAGCGTTTAAGAAAGAGGCCAAAATGGCAAAAGTTATTTATATATATATAAATGAATTTGAATAACGAGAAATGATCGAATTTTAAAAAAATATTGTCGTAAAAAGGTCTTTCCAACGAGTTTAAAATGAAATGAAGGGTAAATATCAAAGTCTGAAAAAAAGGTCGTAATACCCGAGAAGCACTCACGGTTTTGAAAAAAAGTCAAAGTTTCTAAAGAGAAGTAGAGCATAACAGACGTCAACTTATATAAATAAAGGTCAAAGTACCTGAAAAAAATGTGAGAATGTCAAATGATGTCAACGCGTCTAAAAAGTTGTCGATGTATATAAAAAAGTCATAATATTTAGAAGATACCAAAGTATTCAGAAATAATGGTTTTAGAAAGAGAGATAAAGTACTCAAAAAGATCCAATTACCAAGAATAAGCTAACAATATCCAAAAGAAATCAAAGTGTCTAAAAAGAGGTCATCGTAAAAGAGGTCATCGTCATCGTAACATATACATACCATGCCCCCCCGATATATTGAGCTGGGGGCTAATTTCAGCCGCCGTTTCTAGTAAAATAATAAAAGATTGCTGATAATTAATGCCTGGCCCCCCGAAATAATTTGTCGCGGATCCTGGCCCCCCGAAATTTTTGGCTGGCTGAGCCACTGCGTCGACAGATAATAGTATCAAATTGAGAAAACACATGAAATTGTATGAAGTAAGTATCTTGGTTACCTTTGCGGAAGAAACGTAAATTGATTAATAATTTCAAAAAGCATTGGAAGTCGGTGAACCTACACTCACACATCATAGTCAAGGAATGATTTGGCGTAATCGATCATTACATCTGTGGGAAGTGATGATTGAACTTGTCTTAACTTTACTCTTTTTAGGTCGGACAGCCCTGTCTATATCCTGAATCAGTCCAGGAACATGGCTTAAGTAATGCAAGCAGAAGCAAGCACAGCTCTGAATGCCGTCAAAAGAAAAACAGCCGCCTTGAAGTAATTTTAACTCATCAAGCGCGTTACTTATCTCAATTTAGTAGATAGTGGTTTACTTTAAATGTACAGTAGTTTCCACGTGTGGGTAGACTACCTGTTCTCAATTAATCATTTCCTGGAGAAAAACAACTGCTAGTACCTTATTATCGTTTCATACTAAACGTGTTATTTCCTGATGACAAACACAGCACCTATTCGCAGCACACACTCATTTGTTTAGTTCTCCTCAAACTGTAATGTTTGAAACATCACTTCTATTTTTCCATTAAGAAAAATATTTACCTTATTGGAGTTTTGTTGCAGTATATCTTTGACAAAGGGAATTATGAAGACTAGCAGGACCCGTGGAAATTCCACGGACAGTGTCATCAATAAGCTAGGTGGACCCGTGAAAAAATTCGGTCAACATTACCCAACACATTCTAATATAACATATTCTAACCTTACCCATCCTAACATAACATATACTAAGCTATCCTATCTATCCTAACATATTAAAAAATTAAAAAATTAAAAAAATTATAAAAAATTAAACAATTTTCATTTCCCACTCTTCCTCTCCCTCTCTCTCTCTCTCCCTTCCTTCTCACCCTCACTCTCTCTAATGAGAAGTGAGGGTCCTTCTCACCCTCACTCTAACCCGAACGCGACCCGACGTGAGGCCCTGTATCATAAATACCGCAATGATGTTGAAGGGTGTGACGCACAGGGTCGATAAATAATAAAAAATATAAAACATAAAGCAAGATAAATAAACAACAAAATCATAATAATAATATAAAGAAAATTGAATAAATAAAAAACTTAAACAAAAATTAAATTGAAAAATGAAAAAAAATGAAATGAATTTAAAATATAATTTAAATATATTAAAAAGATAGAAAAAATGAAAATAGAATAAATTAAAAAATAGAAAATGAAAGAAATGAAAAATGGAAATATACAAGAAATAATATATATGCAAAAAGAAAAAAGATAATTGAATAAATAAATAAAATAAAAAATAAAAAATTCAAAAATGAAATGAAATTAAAAAGATGAATAAAAAAATGAACAAAAAACAGAAATAAAAAATTAAAAATCTACATAATATAAACAAAAATAATGAAAACAAAAAAATGTAATCAACAAAACTATAAAAATAAAAAATACAAAAAATGAATATCATTGAATAAATGAAAAGTAAAATAAAAAAATGATGAATTAAATTTTAAAAATCACTCTCCCTCTCTCCCTGTCTTTCTCTCTCCCTCTAATGAAACGCGACCCGACGCGAGCCAACCCGTATCATAGATACCACAATGATGTTGAAGGGTGTGGCGCACGGGTTAGCGTATTAATATATAGATATTTTCGAAGGCTCAATATAAGTGTTGGATTGCGAAGAAACATCTTTTATACTTTCTTTTCCTGAAGTAGCTTTCCCAACATCTTGTAAAATTTTCGTGGTATTCTTACCCAGCAGATGCGCAGGAATGGGCCCATTCAGAGGCACTAAGCTCTCTCCATAATGCTGCCGGAGTTTGCCCCTGACAAAGCTGTGGAGGAGGACGTAGAGCGGCCTGAGTTGCTCCCACAGTTCCTCAAGGTCCTGTTCTAGATCCGTGACTTCGTACTTGCTTCGCCAGTAGTCCCCGGCATCAGAGAAACCTGACGGAAATTTTTTTAAATCACACAGAAAAGGGCACTTGTTAAGTGGTCTTCTGGCAGTCGCAGAAATACGCGGAGAAGTAGAAGTAACCACAAAAAACAAAGCAAATTAGAAAATTTTAAGGCATGGAGTTAATTACAATTTTAAAGCTCATGGTAATCTAGTGTGAGTAAGGATTATCGAGTAGAGTTAGTTTCAGTCTAAGCCAAAATATTGTGTGCTTTTGCTGTGAAAGCCACACACTTCACAATGCTTCACAAAAACAATCAATTTAACTCAAGTGTTTACACACGATAGACAAAGCTTTGTGAATTATTGTAGTCCATTTGAGATGCAACATGTCGATGGTTATTGATCTGCTGGGATTTCCCATAAAATTCATTTTACTAGCACGGGTTATGGGTCTTAGGTTTAAATATTTGAATACCCTTGTAGAAATTCTACTTCTTTTAATGGCAGTGTATCTTCAGTATGTATTGAAATTTGTTCAATTTCTCCTGACGGAATGAGTAGAGTTAATTTAGAAACTTGTAAACGAAGAACGCTGTTAGTATTGAAATCATATGTATTAGAAATTTACAAGGTCTTAGAATAAAATATTAACAAAGAATCTATTCACTTTGTAAAACGTTTCGATACCAGCTCCATCCTTAGTAAGTCATTCTGTAAAGAATAATAAAATTGAAGAAAGAAAAATTCAGTCAAATCTAAAGAACACAAGTTTTTTCATCAAAAATGTACATATAAATTTGCAAGGAAAATGAACTATTTGTACTATTAAAGACAGGCTTTTCTTTGGGTATGTATAGGGACTCTAAAATACGCAAATCAAATTCATTGAGAGCAGTACGTAAAATTTTGAAATCATCTACTGCTATGCGATCGCAGCACTGTTCACTATGAAGGCGAATAGACGAGTGAGGCGGTTGGGTTAACATTCTTCCGCTTCGGTAGCTGATTCCACGATGCTGGCCAATCCTAACATAAAGTGGCAAATTCGTCATGCCGACATAACCAGATGTACACAGTACACAACTAAACTTATAGACAACGGATGCCCGCCCGCGAATTCTTGTGTTCTTTAGATTTGACTGAATTTTTCTTTCTTCAATTTTATTATTCTTTACTGAATGACATATACTGAGGATAGAACTGGTCTCCGAAACGTTTTACAGAGTGAATAGATTTCTTGTAGATATTTTATTCTAAGACCTCGTAAAGTTCTAATAAATATGATTTCAATATTAGCAGCGTTCTTCGTTTATAAGTTTCTACAGATAATTTGATTGAAGAAAAATGACTTTCCTGAGGTTAATTTAGAGCTGGATTATTGACTTTGGTGACATGTTCTCGTTGTGAACTCGAGAAAACTAGCAAAGTACTTATACGTAAAGGACTGTGCAAAACGCTCTCTCATTGAGTGATATTGTAAGTGTAATTATTAAATTTGCATCAATAAACTTCATTTGAGATTTTTACTTGTTGAGAATGCTATTTTGGTATCTAACCTATTTGATATTTTGTACCATTGAATGCTATTTTGGTATTTAATAATACCCTTTGTGTGTTTATTTATATATTTATTAAAATATTTGTTTGATGTCCGCTTCTTAAGAAACATAGGATGTTTGAGTTTGCAGCATCATGGATACCGAATTCTTCAGTATCACTATTATAAAAGGAGTCGCGTCCGTCCGTCCGTCCGTCCGTCTGTGGGTCACACCCACTAGCCGGAAGTGTGTGATGAGCGTATCTGTGATACAACCTTCATCAACTCCACAATATTATTTTAAGTACATTAACCCAGCAGATTCAGAGTTGGAATGAACATCACGTGTATTGGTAGGTTAGATTAGGTTGTATAGAATATCAGCAGTTGAGACTGAGCAAAGTATGGGAAAGGTATAAGATAGCATAGAAAATCGTGGTAAAGCCATCTTAAATCTCAGTTGGTCTGCCACTTTATCACGCTGTCAAGGAAGCTTAGTGACTATTTTTGATAGGAGTTTCACCAGTGCACATGATTATGAGTATTTTAATCGCAGTTTCTGTTGGGTTGGATATACTTGTTTTTGATCCACATCTGAAGCAAATTTTTTAGGAAATTATCGATTCAAGTCACTTATGACGGATCGCGTACACGAAAAAAAACCCTTCACCTCTATCTTCTCGCAGCGCCAGCAGCGTAATATCACCTCCTCCCTCCCCCTCCCTTAAGAAAAACAGTGGTGTACTACACCTTTTCATTTCTAATTAGTCCAAGTCAAGTTCAAATTAATCCAAGTCAAGTTCAAATTAATCCAAGTCAAGTTAAATTAATCCAAGTCAAGTTCAATTTAATCCAACCCTAAGTTGAATTAAGAATTGACATAATCACTCGTTAATTTGGGCGTTTTTTGTGTTAAATATGTATCTATTGGATGCGATGAGCAAGAAAAGCGTTTTTCCTTTCAGCACGGAATACATAAAATTTCTACAATATAAAAACAAGCTGTCGTAAAATGTGGAAAGTATCCAGCATCAGGAGGCGGAGTGTGATTCAGGTCATTGAGCGGAGAAACAGATAGAAGTCAATTATAAAAATTTCGTATTATACTACACATCAAAGTTGTTTTACAATTCTAAATTAATGGCAGTATGCATCCATTCAAATATTTATGCTCAAAGGTTATTTTATGTTAGACATTCTCATATTAGGATCGAGGATTTATTACACTCATATAGAGATTTGAACTTGACTTGGATTAATTTGAACTTGACTTGGATTAAATTAAACTTGACTAGGATTAATTTGAAGTGAAAAAGGTGCAGCAACATTAAAAGATGGCTTTTACATGTATTGATATGTTTGAATTGTATCAGGATGTGTTCGTTTAGGATAGGTTTGGGTAGATTAGGATAGGTTAGCATAGGTTAGGTAATATTGACAGAATTTTTACGCAGGTCCACCTAGGAATTTCCACGGGTCTTGCTACTACCTAACAATACCCATGGTTTATTTGTTTTAAGTCCGCTTCTTCCATTTCTCTGTCACGCTCACATGGATAGTTGTAATGACCGTATCTGTGATACGAGTTTCACCAGTGCACAAGTACAATAATATTTTTTATCACAGGTACTGTTAGGATAGATATTTTTGTTGGTCATACATGTCTGAAAAGTTTGTTCAAGCAAGGTATTGAATCCCGTCATTTTTGGGGGGCCGTGCACACTAGTAGTTCGATAATGTGTAACGCAATATGATTTGCTTTCAGATATTACAATGTGCTGAATCAATTTTAAACACGGGGACAGTGGCCCCTTAATCGTACATGCTTGACATAACTACGGGTGTCGTTGTCGTGCGACACTTGGCCTCAGCCTCTTCGCATACAATCTTACATTAACTAGCAATGTATATTTGGTAAATTTTTCGAGCTTATCTTATTATTTTTCTTCGCGGGATGAAGTAAAAAAAATTGCTAAACGGCAGGGATTCGAAGTTCGTACTTTATAGTCCTTGTAGCCGCATGTGAACTTCTGATGCAATTTTCTTTTAAAATGTATGGACGGTGAAACCTGACGAGTACTCGGCATTCAAAACTTCCATTTATTCGTTCACAGAGTTGACAAACGTAAATCTTTACCTTACAATTCATCCATTAATCTCACAATGCTGATTTACTAATCCGAGTCCTCGACAAATAAGACATCACTCTAAAGTTTGCAGAGTTAACGCAGTAATACGAGCCTTCACGCCTCACCGTTCATGACCGCTGCCTTGTTGGCAAGTCCAACGAAGTGCTGATACATGGGACGCAACGGGGCACCAGCAGCATCTCGCCAAGCTCGCCACGCATGCCGCAGCTCGCGGGAAGACCGAGACGTCGCCATGATTCGCGTTAACTCTTGATAAAAATATATCCTTGTCAGAAATACATGGAGAGCTGTACTCTTGGGACCATGAATCAAATGTCAAACCTGTCCAAATGAGTAATTATTGGTAAGTTTTAAACTAATAGTTTCATCGCACTCCCTTTGCTTACCATTCGTGATTGCTTTTGGAGCAAAAATATATTTGTTTGAGATTTGAAAAACCGGGATAAGATGCACGGAAACGCCAATGAATTTCAGGTCTCATTTGGGATACTAACGACGTCGAATACTTCGATAAATTATGAGCAGCACTCTCAACACTATTTCTGCAGTCAAACACACATAAGATTTGCTTAATTGTCCGTTCGCACGCATAAAAATGGGCTAATGAACAAGATAAACCATTTTATCATTATTCAGTCGTTGCTGCATTTTCTGCTGCATTGCTATAAGAATGAGTTATTGATAACACATCTTTAGGTACATTTTTAGAGACACAACTTCCAGATTTCACCTGTTTAAAAGAAGTAGAGTTTCCAGATCCTCTGAAAGTGTGCTTCCATAACCAGGTGATAATCATGAACGCTTAAAGCTTCACTGTTTTCGCATTTTTCAAATGCACTGTCAGCATTTCCTAGCATTTCATATTGATCACACCCGACACTCTTCACTTATGTTGACATGAGATCTCATTAACCGTACGTTTAGGTCTCCATGCCTAAATTTGGAGATCAAGATTCAGACCAAAGAGACTGAATAGGTGTGATGAGCAGCATAGTACTAATTTCTTTTTAGCCCTCCTAATTTCACAATTTTTTCAAACCACCCACACCGTCCCACTCAATCCATTTCTCACTCTAGACTGCGGCTCACCAGGTTCAAGGTTGAGTACCGGCAGGCAAGATTTGTTGGCCTCGGCCTCCAAGTCGTAGTAGTCGAAGTCCCTGGGCAGCTCGAGGTCCTGGAGGGCTTGGGGAGCGTCTTGGGGCGGCTCGTAACGGCAAGCCCGGGCAGTGGAGTAGTGCGCCTTCATCTTCTGCAGCAGCTCTGCGTACTGGCCGAGGTATGCCATCGTGAGTTAGTCTCTGTTTTGTGGTTAAACTCCTGTGCTAGTCCTCATTCTTATTCTAGTCTCTACCGGTATAGTATTCTATTTTTGAGATTGTTCTTATTATTCTGCTTGTATTTATAAACATGTGGACGCCTACTTTAATGCACGGCTTCTCAGAAACGTTGGGGTGTTTGCTTTGCTCTTGGTTTGAGCTGCCCGACTAATCATCATAATCTTTGATATTCTACTAGTAAATAACATTCACGAATGTCTCATATTTAGCTAGTGATGAGTGCACTACTACAACGCGAACACTAGATAAATGCTTTGCGATTCTGCTCCAGAAGACTTTATTCCCAGGTGAGCATAATTCCTGTAAACTACAGTTTGTGAATTAATCGCTTATCACTTGATATGTGACTCTGAGGCTTCGTATCACTGCCATTCACTGGTTTGAAGTGAGTATAGATTACGACAAAAGACTTTAAATGATGATGATGATGATTGTTTTACTCTTCAGTATAACTGTCTATGGTCTACGACCAAAGAAAAAAAAGGAAACAACGCTGAGAACTGGAGAAGGTGACTCGCCAGCATTTCATTCCATAAAAGTTCTAAAAGAGCCACGTAAGTCTGAGCCTGAGAATATCATCACATACCTTCTAGAAGGATTGCCTTGCCAGGACGGACACCGATATGACGCGGAGGTGACGACAGAAATTGCCAGGAACATCGACGTACGATTACATGTTCTATTTTCTTAATGTTATGTTTTCTAAATAGTGGTTTTATTATAACTATATTTCTAGAATTTATTATCCATGTATTTGAATTGTTTTAGGAAGTCTCTCCTGTCTATATCCTAGAGCGCTAATATCAAAATTACTAATTAGCATCTCAGGAAGGACACCGACCAACGCGGTTGCCATTCGAGGGAGTGCTCAGTTGAGTACGGGCGAGCATCGAGAAACAAGGGCGAAAGTTTGACTGCCTCGGTCCAGCTAGGACTGAGGGTATACCTCTTGCTATTAAAGATAAATCACGAAACCAACTATGCCCACTTAAATATCAATCACATTCACGCCCTCAGCAATATAAATAGCCAACGTTAGCACGCTATTTCGCTATTCAAAGTGACCAAATAGTGCCATCGAGTGTAGCTTCAAACGTCAGCTGTCAAACATGACGCTGAGACAGTGGACCTGGTGAGAAAGATCAGCCTGTCAACATCTGCCCACAAACCAGATGAGTGTTCCCCTCTTATCGTACCTGTCTAGATGCTCTTGATTCAAACTTCTAGGTATGTAGGATGCGTATTCTGTCATGGAATTGATAACATGCATACATGTCTTATCCCTTTTCATTTTAAGATGCCTTTTATTTATCTTTTGTAGTGAGATGAGTAAGGAGGAAAGGAAGATGATCGTTTGAAATAAATTACCGCTAAACACGTTACCGAAGAATTTGAAAATATATCATCATATCAAATATATCACAATATTAATTATCTAGAAAATATTCCCTTGAAGGGTGATGGCAGCTCAAATTATACTTTCTCATGATTAATAAAGAATAGAAAATATATGAATGTGGCGAATAGTAATGTCACGATGATGAAACGATACGAAGAGATCATACACCAGCGAATAATCTAACATGCGAATCGTAACAATGACGATAGCGGAGGAAGACGTCCATTACAATAATGTGACATCGGCGGGATCAAACAAACGATCCATTACAAAGGATGACAGCGGTGTGGGATATTAGCGCATTTCAATAATCAAGTACGCAATCCATTACATGATGATGCTGATCATCATCATCCGTTACAGATATAAAATTGGCGGAAAGCATTTCCATTTAAAAAATTTGATCTTCGCTCAATGATCAAGAAAGTTCTGTGTCACTTAAAATATAAAATTACCACACCTATCGCAATGAGGACTCTAGCGTTTTTTTCACTGTTGTCAAACTATAGTAATACCGCCTCTATTAAACTATTGTCATTTTATAGATTTTCCTACTAATGAACTGATCGAGGAAAATGAGCGGATGTGATATTCGAAAGTTATATTTTTTATAAAACTTGTTAGAAGCATCCAGCCTTCCTTTTAATACAATTTTTCAAATTGTGATGTATGGCATTATGCGTTATCAAGATAATGTGGGCTCTCGAACTTATGGCAGTCCCTCTACCAGTGATTGTATGGGTCTCTGATAGTCTATTTCTCTGTAACCAGGGCTGCGGAGTTGTAGGAATAAATTTGGTGACTCCGACTCCATCTTTTCAGAGTTTGGAGACTTCGACTCCTCCTTTTCAAAACTTTGCGACTTTGCCTCCACCTATTCACAATTTTCAAGATGACTATTTTATTTCTTAATGGTTACAGGTATTGCGACCTGTATGTATGTTTTTTATATTCTTTACTTATAAAGAGCACTTAAATTGCTAAAAGAATGTTAAAAATCAAGGTTTATTATATATATATATACTGTGTATTACTGACAAGTGCCCTCTGAGAATGCAAGGTAGGCAGTGGCTACCCTGAGAAGTATAGATCAGCATCAACAATTTCTTTCTATGACAATGGTAATAACATAACATGAAGACTAGAAGTCTATAGGTATCAGAACATAGCTCCAGATTTTGGCAAAGACTAGTCATTACCAATATATCATGACCTAAAGATTAGAAATTTCATTATCACAATATAAATTTAGGTTTCTGCATAGTCGAGTCACTATCAATCAATACATCATGGCATAACCTAAAGACTAGAAAAGAAAAGAAAAGAAAAAATCTCAGGAAAATGTCTTTACCACATTTTACTGAGATTTTTTGCTGAAGATGGACAGTTTGTCCGAAACGTTCAGTTTTATTTGGTCATTTTTAATAGAAATGACTTTACGTGTAGCGATTTTCGCCTTGTTTTGTATTCTTTTCAAGAGTCTCAGTGGAAACCTAACTTAGAAAGACTCTCTCAACATTCTTCCGTACTTGCGTTTGAATTGAAACTTTGCGTTATACCTCTTCCAGCTTCACTCCACCACATGTTACCAGCCGCTACCAGCGCAAGTCGCACCTCGTTGAGCTCGTGAGGCGGCAGCACAGCCTGCCCCAGCACAGTCACCAGGCTCATCATCCGTCGCACCGCCGCCTGCGCGAAGCCGCGCCACGCGAACTGCCGCCCTTCCTCGTAGCTCACCCTGTGGAACTCCGCCCACTGCTGCTGCTGCGTCAGCTGGTGGGGGCAGGTGACATGTCACTTCCCAAACTAACTAACAACGTTCAACAAAACAATTTGTTTGCAGGGGCAACGAAACAATTTACTGATAATGCAGTCGCTCTTAGAAGCATGGTCAAGTGAAGAAATATACGTTCATACATCTGAAAATCATAAAATAAGGAAAAAGGAAAATTTTTTCAGACTAAGCATTTTGTATTGAGGCTATTAGAACCCAAGAATAACAGTTAAATTAATTATGATTAATTTCAACAACACTAGTGTAGAAATTTTTTGAAGTAACAGGTCAGAAAACGGTGAGGAAATCAATCGTTATGCTACTCCTGCTTCCCTCTTAGCTACATTTGTGCTATACTGTACATGTTCCTCCCAGTACATATGACACGTCGGAATGGAGTTTTCTGTGATAAATTTCAGAGTTACTTTAAACTCGAATTCACATTTTGGGACGCAGAAGTGGCATAACAATATTTCATTCGGAATTTTCTCTTTAATTATTTTGTGTCAAAATGATGTGTTCGAAACTGAAATGTATTTTTTTTAATTTGTTTGAAATAGATGAATGTTTATCATTTTAAAGTGATCCTCTCAGGATCAAAACGAATGAAATCGTGTTTGAAGTTCATTTACAAAGGGTTTCCATACTTTAGTCATACAAGGCGAGGCTCGAGCTCTTTTGTCACCGAGATATTTCCTTTGCGCGGCGAAAACAGCTGAAGCTGTTCTTCCTCATTTACGAACGTGGTTTTGGCGTACTTTCAGCAATTGTTGGAAATTAGTTAGGGTTTTATCAAATGGTGACATGTGTGTAGCAATATGTTCGGTAACAGTTTCGGAATGGGGGCTGATAACGTTATTAATTTTTTATACTCCAGCGAACTACAAAATGTGTGCTAAAGATGCGATCAACTTGATTGTTAAACTTAAGCGGAAAAACTTATATGCAAATCGTTGAAGACTTGAGGTAGGTTATGTGTAAAAAATGAAGGAAAGCTATCAATGTATATTTTTAAGGTCTGAAGAAAATGACTATGTTAGAACCTACCCTCGCTCGCAAAGTGAAACCATCTCAATGCTGACACTGGTGGTCTGCGAAGCGAGCAGAAGTTATCGGTCAGGACAGTTAAAATGTCTCTTATATTGGGACTCGTTTATGCCTCGTACATTGGAACGTAATAGGTGGGACTTGTAGAAAAATCTTTTCTGATTAGGTTAGCCTAAGGGCAAAATTTGAGGGAAAGAAGATCAGGATTGGCTAAATAAAAGTATACCCTTTGATTTCGGGAGCCGGAATCAGAGTAGAAAATATTTGTGAAAGAGTTGGGCAGTTCCTGCGCAACTATCAGAGAAGGTGATCGGCGTAGCGCACCGTGCATTTTGATGAGAAGTTTAGCGTCGAACTGAGAGAACAGAAGGGGTATCTGCGTTGCGTGGAACTTATTTCAAATTGAAATGAACGTGTGATATAAATCAGAGATATTAATTACTATAAGCTACCCTCACATCTTGAAAGTTTTCATGTAAAATTTGAGCTCATCCTTACGCTTAAGAAAAAGTCCAATAAGCCCGCATTTAGACTCCTATTTCGTTAACTTTTCTCCGCCGTCTTGGACATATGTGGCAAGGGCTGGAGAGACATCTTTTCCCTCTGATTTTTCTTCTTCAATTTATGAGATATTTTAGGGGCCTGGGCCAATAACCAAAGTGTTGAGACGTTAACAAAATTTGATCTATGCTCCCGTTCCCACGCACAGGCCTGGATGGTGAAACGAAGCCTCCTCATTTGCCTCTCTTTGCAGCGATTCCCACCGTTTTTCTATTAAAATATTTTACATACTTTTATACTTCATCTTACATTTTAATATTACTTAATGGACCTTACATAACCTTATGTTTTTATATTATTCGTCAAAAAGTTGGTGGAGACACTCATTTACGTCAACATATAAACAAATGTACACGAACGCAACTCGAACAGTCTCACAAAAACAAGACAACAAGAAAAACACCACACACAGCCACTTTCACCCAACACCGGCTACCACCTTGATGTACAACACACCAGTCAACAAACAACACAAAGTCTTGTGTCGACCTTGGCTGAGGTTTTAGGTCAACACTGCGGTAATTAACAGGATCAGCGTAATATCTATTCTTCAATCGCAACGCTATCGCTTCGGCCTCTTCCGTTCACTCTAGTCCTTTAAGTGTCGTCAAGACCGACAGGATACGCAGGCCGGAATGTACCGGCATTGTGCCGGTGCAGCGAATTTTGTGTTGCTATCTCTGAACGTGTGTCAAGGTTTGTTGTGTGGGCGGGTGTCTGTAATCGTCTTTTACTTCCGCAAAAATATTTTATTTGCTCTATGCTTATTTATAATGTTTTTTTGAAAATATTGTACATGTACATGTATGAATATGAACAACTGAACGATTATGTTTCCCCTCAAATCAATCAGAATTTTTTATGTTATCCATCCGGCCGCCAAAATTGATTGAATGTAAGTTAGTTCAAGCCTCTCTGACCACAATGAAGTTGTTCCCTGGAGAGAAAGGAAAAAGAAAGCAACATTTCAAATAGATTTAGAGGAACGGGGGAGTCTAAGCACAAGGTTTTTCCCAACTCTTTAAGCATAGAAGCAGCGAGATTGAAAGAAGTTTATGAAACGAAATAAAAGTTGTATAAAAAATAATACGGGGAGCCGTGAACCTGGAAAAGGGGAGCCGTAAACCGAAAAAAACAGCCCGTACGAGAAACAACTATTCTACTTCAACAAAATGAAAGGCCTATCTAACCTTCAGCTCAGGAGCTCACAGGTTCCTTATGGCAGAGCCAATTTTCGAAGACACAATGGTTGTATCCCCCTGAGGGGATCCTGTTGCTACAGTGAGAATGAGACCTGTGCATATTGCCGCACGTTGTGTTCTGTAATGGAGCTTTGTGCGTAGAACGTTTTGATAAATACATCTTTCTTCATACATCAACTTATATATCATAGAAATAAATCCTCGATAATCTCGTTAGGTTGCTTGCGTGCATGGTAGGTTGGTTGGTCAGTAGGTTACTTCGTAGCCACCGCTTGTGCTCTGCTCTTCGTTATAGCATTGGAAAACATTTAAAATCCCCTTCATTTTATTGGGGCATACGATTCGAGACAAAGATTTATTGCATCAGAAATGTTTTCTAAAAATTTAGTAGATAAATAACTTTATCCAACAGGTGACTGGTATTAAGTGCGCTTGTAAAACTCTTATCAACGTGTTGACTTATTTACTCGTTGATAAATTTGCTGTCTTGCTTGTCACAGTCCACATTTCACTTTCAATTTTAGCAGAAGGCAAATTTTTGCCTCTTATATCAATAATAACATAGAGTAAAATTGTGTGTGTAATCAGTATAGCGGATGCGATTGATTACCTACGTATATACACCGAAAGAAGAATTTGTCCTTTTATCTATTCAGCTAGTACCACATAAAATTTTCGGAATATTATTTCAATGATGAACCTGATCCAAAGATTCACTGATGTTTTAGTAATACATAAGAATTAAGAATCACAAGTAATGAATTTTAAAATATGATCATGTCAATTCTATTATAATCAAAAACACTTAATTCACATAAATTTAATGTACACGTATTTTTTTTGAACCAAGGCACTTATTTCACATAAGTCTAATTTTGACGTCGAATTCAGTGTTTCGAATGTTTTTAAATTCTTGGAAAATTTTCATTTCTGAACTGAAATATCTATGAGTAAATGACAAATACTTTTTAGGGAAAGTATTTCTATAAAGTTTATTTCTGTATACTTTAGAGTATTTCTATATAGTAACATTTCTATAAAGCCATTTTAAACATGTGAATGAAATAAGTAAATCCCATGCCGAATCCATAGCAGTATTTTTTTTTATTATTTTCATAAAGAGCGCTCTATCATTAGTAAGCTTTTACATCAGCCATTGACTTACCTTCAACTACATCAAATGCGTACTTTTATTTTATTTATATCTTGGCACAACCTCACGTCACCACACAAACCACACAAACTTCACCACACAACCTCGCATCACCATACAACC
>JACJUY010002670.1:28881-101541 GCA_014220935.1 Platorchestia sp. MABIK | reverse complement strand
AAATTTTAACATAACAGTCATAACATGATGAGCATTTTATCTTACTATAAATGGATGATCACACAACAAATTTGTTGTTTTTTACGTGGATGCTTTACAATAATGAAGAGATGACGAGTTAGGTAATGTTACAAGTTGAGAGCGAACCGAAAAAAAGACCGGTATCTAGGGAAAATGCTAGTAGTCAGTTTAGTACACACATATGTGCAAATGTACATGTAAATATGTACACACATACATGCACGAACATACCTACGCACATACATACACCTAAAACGCACACATACTGTTACATTTCAGGATGTTCCTTGTAAAGTGAGCACCGCCGGATGTCTTTGTCTCGCTGGGTTTCGCATGTCTCGGAGCCGGAAGAGTCATAAACGGCCGGAACTCTGACCGACGGAAGTCCTTTATGGTGCCTTGCCTTTGCGACCTCTACAAGCACCGGAAGGTCTTTGTTTGACTTCCGGGCACTGCTAGTTTTAAGGAAGGTCTGTCACCGATGGAATCAGTACATTATTATTAGCGTTGCTGAGAGTTTCCTTCTCCTCCTCCTTAAAAGTTTAAGGCTTCAGAAACTGAGGTTCCAGCAACGGCTAAATAAACCTCATGTTATGCTGAAAGTAACGACACAACACATACACAAAAACATATCTATGCATCGAGGCAATCACAATACATATGCGTTCTACAAAAATGCTGTACGATGTACTGAAAAATAGGATAATGAGCAAAGGAAGTTCGTGAAATTTTTCAGTATTTGTTGCTGCTTACAATTTCTAATGCAGTATTGTAACGATGTTCAATTAAATATGGTAACGAAGAGATCATTCGTTGATAAAAGCGTCTTATTTATCAAATTTGGGTGATCGCGCAACAAATATATATATATATTTTTTATAAATGCTTAACAATAATTAAGTGAAATGATGTGTTACGTAGTAACAGATACACCCATATACGCACACATAGCGTGCATACGTACACATATACATAAGTAAGCATGTGCGCAAATATCAGCGTATACTAGTCAGTATAACCAAGCATTCCAATCGAGGGACTCGGAGAAAACATCTTTTAGCACGGCATGAATTTTGTGAAATTTCCGTACTAAAAATAGAGGCACAAAACAATCTACCTGAGTCAGAAACATGAAAACGATTGTTCTACAACGGTTCCCAAGTACAGAATAATTCCAGAAATACGTGAGGCCTAGGTGCGTTTGTTATTATATACTCTAGAGCTTAAGAGATGAAATGATAATTTGCACTACACTGGCCTAACATGAGCGTTTTTAGACGTGAATAAAAAAGAAAACATGAATGTCCTATAAGGGTTTCAAATTAGAAAAAAATCACATTATCTTTGAAATTTGGTGCAAAATGTCTGCAATTGATAAACATACATAGGTACCATGACGGTTTAGTTTGATGCTTGCACAAAAACGGAGAGTAAAGACATAAAATGTATCCCGTGGCTGGATTGTTCAGCTTAATTAAATCGAGCTTGTTAATTCATGAAAGCAATAAAGATACTGAACTTTGTGGGTTGAAAACATGACATTTTTCATGTACAAGATATTTAAGCTTTGGATTGCTTTACAATAATAATTAACGATGTATTCACACAGACAAAGACACGCGCGTGTGCAAATAATGTTCGTAAACACTGAAACATTTACACACATACACACACATACAAACGCACACACACACACCAACCCATTCAGCAGCCTCCACACGTTCACAACGCAAAGACGCACACGCAGGCAATCGCCCGGCAGTGAGTGCAGACCCTCACGTCACTGAGGCGCTCCGTGTCTTGCTTTCATTACAAGGTCAGCACCGCACGGCTGGAGACGCTTGCATTCTGTGGTTTTGTTGTAGCCCTTCCTCTTCTTCTTTTTCTGCTTCTTCTTCTCTTTTTGCTCGTTCGTTCCTTGGTCTTCTTCTTGGTAATAAACTATTTAGGTAGTTAACTTTTCGTAATGTTCCAGCTATGTTGCAAGTGTTATGGTGAGCATTGTGCAACAATCCTTCTCATGTTGTGACTCCCGTGAACTCTTTTGTGCCAGGATTATTAGCGAAGGGAATATCATAAATTTGTGTGATGGTAAAATATTTTATTTTCTCTCCAAGCTTGTAATTTGACAACCTAGTTGAATCCGTCGGAATGAAAAATTGTTCCGTGTGTCGACCTCATAGTGTTAGACACAAAATAATTCAAATCTGTAAATTTTACTTTCAACATTAGCTCTTCATATTACTAGTTCTTACCTTCGTCTGCTCATATATCAATATGAGTGCGCAGTAACGACAGTGTTTTCAACAATGCGTCACTAGGATTAGGTTTTCCTAGTGACCTGTATTTACATGCATTGTCAAAATCAGTTTAACGCAACGAAGGGAACTCATTCTTTCGTGCTTTTCTCTCAATCATTTTTGTTTCGCCAATTGACATGGGTATTACGAAACCCATGTGTGAATATCAGGTATAATAATCTTAATTTGAGTGATTTTAAAATCCAATGGTACACATTTCATGTATCAACTTTATTAGAAATGAACTATTTTTCTTTCTTTCTTTCTTTACAGAGTGGTTATGTAACGTGTGGTGTATAACAAACGAAAAATAATCATGTTTATGTCCTGCAAGATGTTTGTCGCCTCCCTGTGTTGAATGCGGCTGCTCAGGACTCCAATGTATGATTGATACTAGCGAACTGTTTGTGAAGCTGCGATAATGCTGGAGATATGAACAATACCAGACTGTTACAATACAATATTCATTTTATTATTTTTATTAAATAGTACTGAACCAAGCCGTGATGTATCTATGCATGGAACGCATTTAACTTTGTTAGAGATTAATTCATGAGCGTACGCTCCTCGAACCACACGCATCTCCCTTCACTTTCTAAAGTTTAGCTCTTTCGCTGACTTTCAGTACAGCGCCAAAAATAAACTCGGTCTCTGTTCTCTAGCATATGTGCGCATCGCTGGTGAAATGGGTCGAGCAGGGACGTAGCATGGACTTAGCATGTATGATCGTCGAGAACGGCCGCGGACGTGTTTCAGCCTAAAAGTTCGTCCCTAAGTGGACATTTTGCCTACGATGCGGAGGCGATTTACCGATGATACGTCCCTTAGGTTCTCTCTTGCTCGGCCATAACACATCGGCGATACGTCCTCGATTTTCAATTGGGTAGCGCTACCATTTTATTTGCCGCAGTGTCTTTAGTCCATCTGTATGCAACAATAACAAAAATCAGGGCAACGGCACTGCACCATGGGCACTGCATTCGTGCCCAATGGCTTCTCCAAAGCGTCATAGTTCGCATGCCTCGTGATTTGTCTTGCTTGCCTATTGAAATAGCGTAATTTGACTTCAAATTGCAAATAAGTGGAACGATGCTCTCAATGGACAGTATCCAAGGAGAATCGTAATGCTGACATCTTATTTCTTCCTCCGATGTCCCGTAAAAGCTGCACAGCTACGAATGTTATCAGTAAATGAGTTTAAACTATATGTGGCGTAGAAAGTATTCGGCTACTTAGCCCCTCAGTCTATTTCTCAATCTTAAACTGAGTCTGTTCACTGTGACACAGAAAACTGTCAGATCTATCAAAGGTATCAATAATTAAGCCTTGCATGTGGGATGCAAAAGGCAAATTGCACAAAATACATCACATCAGACTTGGGACAGATTGTATGTATATGTAAGTATGTGCGGTAGAACATGGTGAACATCTCAATTCAGCTTGCGAACGGCTCATATAATTTCTTGAAGAACAAAATCACGCAATGCTCACGACTAATGTAATTGTAAAGACTTGATATCATTGCCCACTCATCTTCAGACCTGCTCCTCAACCAGATAAAAATCAATGACGTCACGCTAACGGACGGAAGATGGCAACAATCTGAAACAAAATTTGATTTTAGTAAGAAGGTTTTTTAGTATAATTATACGATATCGTGTGTGAGCGATCAAAAGGTACTTAAACTGCTCGTGAAGACACATAGTATTCTCGTCAGTTCTTCCTTTGCGCATTTAAAGAAAGGGTGTTTTAATTTATATGCGATTAAATACGGAAACCGTATTAGTGAGATGGAGCGGTATGGCTTTTGGAAGAACGAAATTATAGCTAAGGTGAACTTCAAAGTTATAACATTGAACGTTTTTCCGTTTGTTTCTCTGTGTCAGACTTTTAGTGCATATGAGAAAATTTTGCGCTGCGCAAAATCAATTTGAGATGAAAAATTGTGTTTAGCATCATTCGTTCAAAGTATTAAATGAAAACCCTATCCCTTCTTATGTTGCTGGCAAAATTGCGAGTATCGTATGCTTTATGTTATATTACCTAATCTAATTGTGCAGGCTAATACTGGAAACAAACGTGAAAATTAATGAAATTAATTTTTGTTAAAATTTATGTCTTACCCGTATTAGAACGTTCGGTTTTCTAAATCTTTCAACATTAAGGTCCTTAATCGATGTTTAGAAAATTATTAACATGAAAGCCATTATAAGTTTACTGAGTTTCAAAACACTAATGCCAGTCACAAATGAAAGACGGTAAACATCGCCAAGAACATGTTCTCAGTGTACTATGACACGTGAGTTTAGCGATTGTGCAGTAGTAACAAAATGCTTACAAAATTTCATCACCAAATAATTCTGTTTCGTAATGATGATTAGTGAATATCAACGTTATTGACTTCTTGTTTCTTGCATAAAAAATTATTAGCTCTCAGGTGATGATAGCGGTCAAAATTTGCAAAAAATATGTTTCTGATTGCTGAGAGATTTGAGAGACAAAAATTTGAAAGACAAAGAAAGTTTGAAAGACAAAGGTTTGAAAGACAAAGCATTCAAAGTTGAAAGACCAGCAAAAACCTTCAACTCCTACCTCTGAAATTTCATAATATTTTTTATGATCAAAGACATTGACGCTTGCGTGACGCAGTAGAAAAAACATTCAAAAAAAGCAGTTTGAAAATTGGTGAAACGACATTGCGCTTGAAGATGAATTGAAATTCGGAAGCTTAGCTATTTTGAACTTATTTGTGTACATTTTAACAGAATAGGCAGTATATATATAGATATATAGTTACTCTCACTCAAGCAATTTCATATGCATCCAAAGAAACATTTGATGAAATCATTCGAGTTGTATAAAAATCGCAGAAGATATCTGAAAAAAATTTTCGTGCACACATGTCAACAAGCTCTTGGGAACAACGCAGTTGAAAATTGAGGATGTGTCGCCGGCATATTAAAGACGAGATGGCTGATGATGGACGTATTAATAGAGCCAAGTATAGATGAGAAAGATAAATGAGATATGAGTGTTCTCGTACCGCTACTTGCAATGCGTCCATTGCAACATACTCGTCTAATGAACGTAAGTTCCTGATGAATTTTTCAACATTTCTTTATTATGTTTGGTTAAATTCGGGATTAGATCTTAAAAATCTGAACGGGCTATTAATCCCTCAGTACTTAATAGAACAAAAATCACTTTCGTAATCGCTTCTATTATACATATGAATTGTTTTATAAGCATACACCTAAAACCCATGGTGAAGTTCAGAACTACACCGTCTGTAGTGTTCTTTGGAGCAATCAGAGAGGAGGGTTTCCCTCCATTTAAGAGAATAGTTACGTACATATCTTGTACACAAAAGAAAACACTAATATTTAAGTAGGCATACAAGCACAGTTTAGGCTTTTTGGAGAATTTCAGCAATTAGGGAACCATCTCCAAAAGCACCCAAAACCATTTTTACAACATCTCTCTACTGTTAACCTTAATTCTCTATTTCTTTGAGGGCTATCTTAGATTTCAGATCAAGAAAAATGATTTCCGCACTGATTTCACATAAAATTTTAAACAAATGTATAATCTCAATAACACGTTTAAAATGTATTAGTAAATACTTATAATGCTTGATAACGCTTTATATTAACGCTAATTCTTAGAATTAAATGCTTAAAATACTGAAATCCCTGTGTGAGCGATATTAAAATACGATATCTGAGTAGAGTATTAGAATAATCACAGACTCTGTATACATTGGACCTGTTCTCTCATCTAGCTCGCATATAAAATCCTAGACTCTCACTCTCAATGCATAGTCGCAGGCAGATGTAATTATCTGAGTCTCTGCAAAAACTCCCACGCAGTCTCTCTGATCTTGGCGCCGCTTCACTGCAGCAGACTAGGCATTTTCTCATGGACACTCCTATACAGGATTTCTAGCTAATGAATAAAATATATTAATTCTGTGTCTGTCTCACGCTGGCAGCAGGCTTAAATTGGGTGCATCGAAAATAAATTTGGTGTGCCTAGTGGCTGTGGAATCATTTAGGTCTCAGCAGGGTGCACGTTTACGAGCAAGAGCCAGAAGATATACCGAATTTTACCCGGGTGTTATAATAAGCCAACTTCAAGCGGGCTCGTCCGCTTCGGACAGGCCGCACACAAAACTATAGATATATAATCGGCGATCATAAATTTAGTGGAGAGTAAACCACGCATCGTTCCCTTTCGACCTTTTACAATAACTATGACAAACCGGGAAAAGCCGGAGTGACAGCTCAAAGATGCCATCCTCTTACCCTCTTCCCCCTCCCCTTTCTTGGTCGTGATCCCGTTCAGGCTCTGAGTCTCTTAGGAAGAGAACATTACGGGGTCACTGGAGAGCGAGAGGCGAAGGACATCGGATGAAGCGAGCAAGCGAGAAGTCACTTAGGTTATGGATGCGAGCTAGTGAAAACTTGGTCGAAGACAGACGTCACTTCACGCTGTTAGAGTGAGACTCTGATTCAAGGGCGTTGTTTCATTCTATCATCGAAGGGTTCGGTTTCGATGTTCCGTATTTGAGGGCTAGGTTTTCAGGGGTCTGGTTTCAAGTTCGTTGTCAGTCTAGGACGCAATTAGTTGAGGGAGTTACTCGTATTTTTCAAGCTCCATGGCTAAGATTGACGGCTGGTGGGACTGTACTGGGTCGTAAGTCAGGTGCTCCTAGCGTGCTCTCTCTTTCTTCCTCCGTATTTGCCTCACTCACCAGTAAAGTCCGATATTGTCCTTATGTGTTTATTCATTAACCTCACAACTCGCACGAACCACACAGGAATACGCGCCAAGAAACTCGGTTATCGCTACGAGGTTGTTTGCTGGAGAAAATAAGGGTTGGACCTAAAGGCTAACGTTTACGCGCCACGCCACCCGTAATTTATAGGACCTTTTAAATTCATACTGATCAAATTCAAGACGAAAGTCTCTGGTGGCAGCGACCAATTTTAAATTCATTTTAATTCATAAATTTAAATTACGTAAAAGGAGCTCGCTAACATACACTCGTAACCTAATGTAATCTATATGGGAAATAATTCCCATACAATCGTTTGTTAAAAAAGCAATTTAAGAAACAGAAGCAAGGTCTCAAGTTAAAGTTTTAATGAGTTAATTTCCCTCTTATCAAGAGCGATTCAACGAACGAAAGCAAATTTTTAATATTAACATTTCACAAGAATTTTAAGGGAATGGTTAGCCGTAGCTAACCGGATAGTTACTTATTCATAAAAATCCACTTTATTATTTTCACGTTAAAAGTTAGGGATAGCTAAAAAGACCGTTCATGACATGGGCGTTAAAACGTCAGCAGGCGCCGCCAGAGACCGCAGTCCAGGGCACAGACGTGGCGAGCTCGAAACGTTGACGGGCGCAGGGTGTAGTAAAGTTAGTTGGCACAGTCTGCTCCGATCAAAAATTGGAATTTAGCAAAGGAGAAGACGTAGACCCAGCTCCGAGCGGTGCTGACAGAGGGCGATCAACACCGAGTCGCAATGAAGGGCTGGACAATTCGGTATTACCCCGCTTCAACCCCTCTGGCACTCGCTCCACCCCTCAACTGCTATGAAATTGAAAAATCAGAAAGTAATGGCGAAACAACGATACGACAACTTTGTAATTTCAAATAGATTACAAAAAACTATACCTTATCTCGTACGTTCTGAACCTTAAAGGGATCTACTACCCTGAATTTTATCTAAATAACCGAATTTTTCAAATTTCACTGTTCACGTTTCTATTCCATCTAGAGGAACGAAAATGAGAACAGATATGTAAAATTGAATTCTGAACATATTTTATTTCAAAAAGTTTTTGATTTTCGCATTAGAAAAAAGTTATTGTGCGAACATAAGAAAAAATATATGTTGCGCAAAACTTTTTTCACTCTACAGTTTTTCAAGTAGAAATTCAATTTTGGTCTCATTCGACGCGGAAGGGCTTTAAAAACCTCGTACCGAAGGATTTTTTTGAATTTCGAATTAGAAAAAATTATGGTTTCATTTGTCCAAAAATATCTTCCCCAGGTAAATCCTAAATTCTTTCTATATTCTCAGCTTACACATTTATATTGCAACTAGGTGAAGGAAAATGAATACAGATATGTAAAATGGAATTCTGAACATATTTGCGTCCATGAAAATTTTTAATTTTCGCAATAGAAAATCGCAATTGTGGGACATTGTAACAATAACTTTTTTCCTTGTTCGAAATTCAAAAATCCTTCGTTACGAGATTTCTACACCCCTTCCGCGTCGAATGAGACCACAATTGAGCTTCTAATTAAAAAATTGCAGAGTGGGAAAAGTTTTGAGCAAGTAAATATATTTTTTCTCATGTTCGCACCATAACTTTTTTTCTATTGCGAAAATCAAAAACTTTTATGGGGAAAAATGTGTTCAAAATTTAATTTTACACATCTGTACTCATTTTCGTTCCTCTAGATGCAACAAAAACGCGAAAGTGATATTTGAAAAAATCGGTGAATTAAGTAATATACAGGGAAATAGATCTCCTTAACACGACGCAGAGGCTAGCTTGTTAGAAATTAACTGAAACAGCAGTAACACGGTTGCGACAACGTCAGCCCCAGCAGAAGCCTCCTCTAGAGTATACTAAAAAAAACGTACAACCTCAGACCGCTATCAAACTATGAATCGGGTAATGACAATATTTCACTGTGAACCAACACCAAGGACGATGACAATACGACTACTAGAACACCCTAAAAGTGAGTTTTTAATACACTCAATGACGATTCGTTCAGACGGAAGGTTAATTAAGGAAATTAGATGAAATCAGTAGGAGACAAGTGTTTCAAGCGGAAAAATAGAAAGGAAAGTTAAGAGATTTCGGAACTCGAGAGAGTAGGTAAAGTTCAAAGATCGTTTTTATCCAGGCTTCTTAGCCCATCAAGAAGACGAACGACTGCTATAGCAATTGATGTCCCAAGGACTAGTTGATTATCAGTACATTTAAGTTTCAATGTTAATTTCTTAACATTAGTTTACTTGCTTAAAGCACCGTAGGAAACTTGATGCGATAGTCTACAAAACAAATGAAATTAAATAAAAGCACAGGCACACAAAATCACAAACAGAGAAACAGCAGTCAGGAAGAGGGTAGAGGTTCTTAGCCTGAACTTAGTCCATCGGAACTAGCCGCGACCCACGTCACCGTAACATGGGCCGACACTGCAACACGCCACAGAACGCCCTTGTAGAGACATAAACGGACTGATAAAATACTCCGTTCAGGGCACTAAGCTCGGAAGCTTCTTAATTCGATTTCAAGTCAATAGCAAGTCAAACATTATATCAATTTCAGCTCTGTAGCAGATCAAAAACAAGTCTGTCATTGAAACTCCCAATCCTACCATTTCACCTGTGACCCTACCGAAATATTTGAACAACGACCAGCAAGCTACGACCCGGCACCTACGCGGAAAAGCTGAGAGGATAACGCCACCTCAGAGACGCCCAAGCGGATGTGGGAAAATTTTTCCCACAACTAATTTTCGCCTTTAATCAGTGAAAACTTTTGCACTTGAGGCTTGATAAACCGTTTAATTTGATAATAAACGTCAAAAACAGAAGTGAAATACCCCTAGACCAACAAGTTCACTTGACAAAGGCAGTCACTGAGATCTCAACCTTCCAGCAAGCCAGGTAGCATCTTTTATTTTGCTACGGTACATTTACGCTGATACTCTAACTTTCCACTTCTATTGTTCTATTTGACTTTAAACGTAATTTGTATGATTCTTTATTGTGTTAAGTCGTAGTATTAGAACCCAATATGAAATATATATGAAATGTTGATTTAGATGAATGATGGATGTTTTTTCATTGGAAATTGCTCATTATTTGGCAAGTGGTTTTATGCGTTAAACTGTACTTTAACAAGAATTTTTACTCCCGGCAGTGCCGCATTCCAAAACGCAAAAGGCAAAAAGAATACCCGGACAAATTCAGGATGGGAAAGAGAAGAAAAGTACTATCACAATCATAGAATGAGTAAAATATATCTGCTAGTGCCTAATGTTGCATCATATCATAATGTAATATATATTCAATGATGTCAAATATTTGAGAAAAACTTTTTATTACTTTCTTTTTCCAAGACACCAGGAAAACTATCTATTAATTTCTTTTTCAAAGACTCATGGAAATACTTTCTATTACTTTTTATTCAAAGACTCCTGGAGTAACTTTCTATTACTTCTTTCTAAATCTGAAATAAGGTTTGTATTATTACTTAGAATGAATTCAAATATTTACGTCGAAGTCTCTTGGAACTATAACCATCACGTTTCATTCAAATTAATGAAATTTTTAATGTAATAAAAATGGTAGATGCTAAATGAACCTATGTATACACATTATATAATAGAAAAATCCACGATAACAAAAAAACTCGAAAAAACCCTTAAAGAAAATTTTAACTCAATTGGATTGTGCAAAAAACCATTACCTTGGATCAAAAAGATTTAAATAAGAATAAATTACTAAATGTATTTTGTAATGTCTGTAATGAAGCCGTTAAGAGCTTCAGCAAACATTAGATAACATTGAAACATAAAAGAACGGTAACATAAAAGAATGGTTAATGTCAATGAAATCCTTCCTGATACGTATAAATAGGCCTAAAAGTATTTTGTCACATGTAGCAAGAGCATGATAAATATCTACAGTCACAGAAAATCCTCAAAACATTTCTGTACTGTGTATCAATGTAAATATAAAAAAACTACATGAGCGATAAATGGAACAATCTTGCTGCATGATTGTGGAGGTATTTCAATTAAGGATCCTAAGGCATTTCTCAGAAACATTATACCTGAAATTAAAACAGGTATTACAAAACAAACATTCGACAATGTCAAGTTACAACTTGAATGCAGTTGTGTAAATTAAGGATACAAAGTGCAATTTTATAAATTATAATTGGTATATAACAAATTATTATTACGCTTGGTTTAACTCTGGAAAATTTGAAGTAGCATCAGAGGCAAAAAAGACAGTTTATTTCCAGTAAAGATGATACAAAAAATAGCACATCATTGGTTTAAAAATATTTTAAGGTACGTTCACTTAAATGATGCACACACATGAATATTGAAATACCCATTTCACTAGTCGAAAAGAAATTATTGTGGGCAATGTACTCCTAATGTTGCTTAATCTACATTTGATGAAATTTGTAATTGCAATAATTGTAAGAGACAACACAATTTCATTGACGATGCACTTTCATTGTGGGGTGAAAACACTTTTGACAGATAACATGTACATGACATAAGGCTTCGAATTTCTTGACATCAGGAAATAATATTAGAATTGCTTGTTTCGGCAGATGTTCAAAAATGTCATTTCGAGGAAGCATGAAAAAAATACAAGCATGAGGACCACGAAAATTACAAGTTTTGTTTTTCTAATTAAAAAAATTAGATGATAAGCATTTAATTCAAATATAAATGGGGGATCACACAACAAATTCATAGTTTTTAACGTAAATGCTTTACAATAGTAAAGAGATAACGAGTTAGGTAATGTTACAAGTTGAGAGTGAACAGAAAAAAGAACGGTCTCTCTAATTCAAATGCTAATTGTTAGTTTGTTAGTTTAGTACACACATTTGTGCATGTTTACATGTACATATATAAACATATACATGTACATACATACATACCCACTCACATACATGCACCTAACACGCACACATGCACAAATACATTTCAACGCATCGAGGCAATCACAATACAAATGCGTTCTACAAAAATGCTGTGCGATGTACTGAAATGCAGGATAATGAACAAAGGAGATTCGTAACAACTTTTTGAATATTTGTTGCTGCTTACAATTTCTAATGAAATATTGTAACGATGTTTAATTAAATATTGTAACGAAAAGAACATTGGTTGATAAGCTTCTCATTTATCAAATGTGAGAAATCGCGCAACAAATATATATATTTTGTATATCCTTTACAATAATGAAGTGAAATGATGTGTTACGTAGTAACAAATACACCCATTTACGCACACATAGCGTGCACTCGAACATATATACATAAGTGAGCATGTGCACAAATATGAACGTAAATTAGTCAGCATAAACTAGCATTCCAATCGAGGGACTCGGAGAAAATATCTTTGGCACAAAACAGTCTCCCTGAGTCAGAAGCATGAAAACCATTGTTCTAAAACGGTTCCCAAGTACAGCATGTAGTGTATTCTCTTTTAGGCCGCTTTACATTCCGGGCAGACAGTGAATATCTAAAGACTTTGAATATCAGTGCCCGAAGCGAGTGCCTGAGGTACAAACGAACTCGGCATGGTAAGGAAAACACAACTGGAATAAATGCGGTTCTATTGTGGATAGCGCCGACAGTATGGCACATGAGGTAAATACTTACAGGCAGGTAGTGCAGTACCTGAGCACGATTTGATGGAACGACGGTTGTCGGGGAGTCGCAGTGTGCTTGACGTGGCGTAGAAAGAAAGAAAAGAAAAAGAAAGAAAAAACATTTATTTCCAATAGAGTACAAACATGAAATGTCGATACATTGGTTTTTAAAACACCTTGACCTTAACATCTCTAACTGATTATAATACATTGGGATCGTGATACTCGTGTAAAATTTTGAAACAAAAAATGATTGACAGAAAAGAACAACAAGAATGAGTTCTCTTCCTTGCCTAATCTAATTTTTGCAGTGCATTTAAATTTAAGTAACTAAGAGAACACGATCCTCGCGACGCTCATTTGAAAAACACTTTCATTAGTGCGCACATGTATTGAAAATAGAAGCGAAAAACGCATTCAAATACCTTAGCATAGAGACCCTTAATTGCTATTCATACATGGTTATCGTTATACTCATGTTAAGTGTTGAAACAAATGATTTAGATCCTTAATTGATATTTATACATGGTTATCGTAATACCCATGATAATTCTTGAAACAGGATTTGAAGATAAGCACAAAAAACTGCGTTCCTCTTCGTTGCGGTAATCAGATTTTGGTTATGCATTTAAATACAAGTGACTAAGAAAACATAATTCATCAGACGCTTTGCTGAAAAACCCTCTCGTTAGTGCGTACTCATTGAAAATATGAGCATAAGAACATAGGACAGTGGTTCTACCTTTAGGTCGTGACCCCCGGGGGGGTCGTTTGGGATTTCGTAAGGGGTCATAAAGGGTTCTAGAGAATAATTTATTTTTCAAATACATTATACACCGATTTGAAATAGCCAGTAGGGCTTTTACCAGTTTGATGAGTACAACACTGATCACAAGTTGGGTGGTCTGCTGCACATTAACCATAGCCAGTGTTACCAAAATTGCGTTAAATTCCCATTATAGCTCAATCGGATCAAATTCCTATTATAGCTCAATGTTCTCTGAACCACTGGCCACAACCACTCGCGGAAAATTTTTTTTCAAAATCCTTGAAACCTTCCTCCGTAAGCACGAACTAGGTTGGGACGCACTTGTGTACAGATGGAGCTCCTTCTATGGCCGGCTGCAAATCGGGCTTAAAAGCCTTCGTGAAGAATGCCGCTCCACATGTCTCTTTCACTCACTGTATGCTTCATCGGTGTGCTTTGGCAATGAAGACTCTTCCACCTGGACTTCAAGAAGTGCTTACTGTCGTTGTAAAGATTGTGAACCATATACGAGGAAGCGCAACAACTTCAAGGATTTTTAAATTGCTATGTGAAGAAATGGGTGCTAAATTTTTTGTTCTGCTATTTCGTACAGAGGTACGTCGGCTCTCATACGGCAAAGTTTTAAATCGCGTGCTACAACTTTGCGAAGAAATAACAATGCTGTTGGAACGTGGTCATACAGCAAAGGAGAATTTTCTTCATGAAAAGATGCAGAATGATTGTTTTGTAGCAAAGGTTACCTACTTGGCAGATTTCTTCTCGGAAGTAAATTCTCTGAATACTTCAATCCAAGGAAACGTTACAATGATGCACACAGCTCGTGTCATAAGTGACAGCGTTCAAGTCTAAGATTCAACTTTACCAGAAAAGAGTTCAGGACAGTGACATCACTTTCTTCACGGAGATGATGACTCTCCTGGGTTCCATACCAGACGCTGAATGTAGTTTCCGTGAGGAGATCTCCACTTACCTTTTTGGCAGTAAATGACGCCATCGAAAGTTACTTTCCCGGATTAAACGACCGCTGTACTGATGCGTGGATCTATAGACCCTTTTCAGTGAAGGATAGTGCCATCAGTGATACTGATGTTACTGCTAAGGTAGAATTTTATCAAATCCGTGAGGATTCTCAGCTTAATGTCGATTTTGCCGAACAAGCCTTCCCAACATTTTGGGCAAAAGTAAAGGACTACTGTCCTATTCTCTCGATGCGTGCATTAACCATGTTGATTCAGTCCCCGTCAACCTACCGGTGCGAGGTTGGATTCTCAGCAATGGTTGCACTGAAAACGAAAGCACGCAATAGGCTTGTCATCGATTTTGACATGAGGTGTTGCCTATCGAACACTGATACTCGCTTTGATAGACTTTTGGCTGCAAAGCAATTTCAACCATGACACTGAGTGAATGAGAAAAATGTGCTAGGTTTTGCATGGTGTTGAATAGTTCTTCGGAATTGACAATTTTACGGCATTTGTAGAGGCTCGGAAGATGGAATTTTTCAAGGGTTTGGTTCTGTGGTGCTTCCAATAAAATTGTATAGGAGTAAACCATTTCATATGATGTTGAATAGTAGTTTGGAATTTATAATTTCATGGAATTTGTAGAGGCTAGGAATGTGGAATTTTCAAGGTTTTTGTTCTGTGGTGTTTGCAATAAAATTGTATAGGAGTAAACCATGGTCGTCCTGTAATTTTTTTACTTGACCCTTTGACAAGGTTCATTATTTTCAAATCTATTTAGGGGGTCATAATAATAATACTCTGATTAGTCCCGAGGGGTCTTGGGATGGAAAAGGTTAAGAACCACTGACATAGGAGCTAGAGATACGAGGGTGAGGGATTGATGTTAGAAGTAAAATGAACAGATTTGATTTATTTTGCGTCTAGAACAATGAGGTCGACAATCGGGATTTTGGACAATTTTTCACACTGACGCATCATACAGTATGCCAAGTGATGAGCTCGGAAAGAATTTAATTTTCACTATAACAAAACAGAAAATGGTTATGAAATTTCTTACTTACGCTAATAATACTGGCGCAAAGAGTTCATCGAAGTCAATGACATGAAAAGTATTGTTGTACATTGCTCGCTGTAACATTTTCAGCACAGGTGGAACCGTACAAAAAGTTAACTATCCAAAATAGTGTTGTCATAGTGTGCCCGTGAGAGTAAGAAGGTAAGAGTTTTCCAAACAGAGCTATCAAGAGCAATTTGAGATTAGAATAAGATTAAAAAATGCTGTTTTCTACAGGTATGACATTCGTCGAATCCGTGGCCTTTTTTAAAAATGTTTCAACTAAGAACGAAAAAAGGGAAGAAGATGCTAAAACACCCTCACATTAAAATCCTTTCTTTCTTTGCGGTAAATAATTTGACTTTGAAAATGCAAAATCAATGTATCTAAGAAAACAAAACTAAATCCCTGTGACACAAAGTTGAAATCACTCTTGTTGGGGTGCGCGTATATTGGATCATTAGTCCATCATGTTTGCTGCATAGCTGGAACAATACGAAAGTTAACCACCGAAAATGATTTCATCTTAACGCACACACGAGCATTGGAAAGTAAAAATTGCCAATGAATCACGTCGCATGTTCAAATGTTTTAATTATGAGCTAAAAATGCTTTCAAATATTTCAAAATTTAGACCATGACTTGAAATTTACACTTGGGGATTGTAATACTTATACCAGTTAAATTTTGAAACAAACGGTTGGGAGAAAAGTACGTAGAAAATGTCTTCCCTTCGTTGCGTTGGTCTGATTTTAACAATGGATTTTATTACAAGTGGTCGAGAAAACATTGTGCATGTGATGCGGTTTTGTTAAAAACACTCTAGTTAGTGCACTCTCATATTGAAATTTGAGCTACGAACGTTGGAACTAGTGAAATGAGGGATTATGGCTGCAAGTAAAATGGGTAGATCCAAATTAATTTGCGGTTTAGACTTCGAGGTTGATATTTGAGGCAATTTTACACTTTTCGTATCAACTAGTGAGCTAAAACCTGGCTCCGATAAAACGAAAGATTTTTCAATTGCACAAATATTAAACTTCAAATGCTACTAGCTTTGGCACAAAAAGTTCACCGGATTCAAACAGATGAATCGGATCGTTGTACAATGCTCACCATAACATTTTCAACATTGCTGGGACAAAACGAGAAAGTCAGAACGACCTATAATAGTGTGGCCAAAGTATACTCAAAGAGTGTAAGGGACGGCACATTGTCACACAATATTAACTAGAGCATTTTAGGAAGGGAATAAGTTCTACATATATATATATACACACACACACACAAACATATATATATCCATACACATATACATCTATAGGAGCGTCACATGTGAGTACATACATGTACTTAATATTCGCATACAAGTAATCAATCATATTGCATATGCATAATACAGATATGTCTTCATTGTTGTATGATGTGATGAAAAGATAAGATAATTAGCACTAAAAATTCCTGACTTCTTTTCCAGTACGTACTGCAGTTCACACTCATTGTGTAGACGCAAGATAGAGGGCTATTTTAGTTTTGAATTCTTCAAGTGTTTGGGGGGTTTTGAGACTCTGGGGAAGTTTATTCCACAGTAAGGCGCCTGATACTGACTGAGCTTTCTGCCCGATGTTAGATGAACGGTATTTGATTAAGACATCACGTTTCCTATTCGGCTTTAGGTTGGTGACGGTAGGGGAATGGAATTTCACTATTTCAGCATTGCTATCAGGAAGATATAAAGAGGAGAATACGTATTGGGCTTTGTGCGCCAGAAACCTCTCCTGAATAGGAGCCCAGCCGAGCTTATTCAGGAGAGGTGTTACGTGATCATTCTTTTTGAATTTTCCTTTGCATACAACTTTAGCTGCAAAATTCATGCATTTTTGTAGATCTTTTTGAAGATATTTCGGTATATCTCCTCATACCAGGCTGCAATAGTCAATACGTGATAAGGTCAAGGATTGGATGACCAATAATTTAGATTTTTCGCCAAGCATACTTTTTATACAACCAAAAAACATGAAAGTCCCGTGAATTGTGTTGCAGGTTTTATCAACGTGGGATTTGAAGGACATGTCTCTATCGAACCAAATACCCAAATTTTTTACTTTTTCTGATGGGTGAATTTTATCATTTCCAACCGTGAGAGTTAGATCCAGATTTAGAAGATTTTTAATTTCATCTTTTGACCCGAAAACAATGAATTGTGTTTTACTCGCGTTTAGCTTGAGATCATTTTGGTCATACCATGACTTGAGGCTGATCAATAGGGCTTCAGCTCCATTTTCGTCAGTGGGATTTCTGCTCCAGAGCTTGTCATTGCCATTTGGACATCATCAGCACACATAGAGATTCGAGTGTTAGAAGTCATTGGAGGGAAAGCGTTATTGAAAATTGAAATCAATAGCGGACCCAGAATGGATCCTTGAGGAACACCAAAGTTATTTTGAAGGAATGGGGACAACTTGTTATCTAAGCGGACTGCATGAGATCGATTTGATAGGTAGCTTTTAAACCAATGCGTATCAACTCCTAAGTTCAGTATTTTTCGTAGGAGTTGATCATGTTCGACGCTGTCGAATGCTTTAGAAACATCGAGTAGCAGCAAAAGTGTTCCATTTTTTGGTCAATATCGCGCTATATTTTTTCAGTGATATTGAACAGAGCGTCTTGAGTGCTAGTCTTCCTCCTATGGGCATATTGATTTCGATGAAGTAAATTTGACTCGTCCAAGTGAGATGACAGTTGATTCGTTACTACTTTTCCAATATTTTGGACAGGACAGGTAAAAGGCTTATGGGCCTGTAATTTGACGCTGTATTTATGTCACCAGTTTTATGCCATGGTCTAATTACGGAGTGTTTCCATTGGTTCGGGAACTTATTGGTTGCTATTGATGTGTTGATAATCAAACGAATCAGTGGTGCTGTGACTGGAAAACTGTCTTTGATGTATTGAAGGCTGATTCCATCATGTCCGACTGCTTTTGTGTTCTTCAATGAGAACAAAATAGTCCGTAACTCTGGTAAATCGACAAAACGTGCTTCCACAGGGCACCAGCCTTTGAAAGTGTAGTAGGGTACGAACTTTCAACCGACAGTTGCCTCGGACTGGTTTTATTTACTTCACTGAAGACTTGTGCACCCACTTTTGAAAAGAATGAATTGAACTCAGTGGCTTTTTCCAAAGGATTTTCAAAATTGCTTTTGCGGTCTGAATTTTAATGTTGAGCTCCTCACTAATAATTTCCCATGTACGTTTTGGGTTATTTTTTGCCTTGAATCGTTTTTGGTGAAAGTGAGTTTGTTTTGCTTGAGTGATTTTCTTCCGAAGAATCTTTCCAAGTTCTTTACATCTCTTGTATAAAGTCCTGTTCAACCAATTTTCTTTATACTCCCGCAAGTAAATTTCCTTTACTCTGCTTAGTTCTTTGATTTCGTTAGTGATCCACACAGTGCGTTTTTGCGTTTTGAGTTTTTTCGGTGATATAAGGTGCGCATTCATCGAGAGCTGCTGTAAAGTTCTCGTTATAGATAGAAAATTGAATGTCCACATCGTCAGATTGCATCATACTTTGAAATTCGGTGAACCTGTTTAGGAGTTTTTCATGAAACAGTTCCGGTGAATATTGACTTTTCAAGCGGTAAGTCATGGAACGATAGTTTTGTCTTTCCTTTGCAATATTAATTTGACATTCTACACAGTGATGATCGGCAACAGAGGGTGATATTACAGTACGAAGTATAGTCGTACGTTTGTTTGTGATTGCCAGATCGAGGAGAGTTTTAGAGACTCGTGTAACGCGAGTCGGTTCTTTAACCATTTGTGAAAGGTTTAGTTTGTACAGCAGTCTGCTAAGCTGATTTTTTTCATCCGTAAAGTCAAAATTAAAATCGCCGAAAGCAAAGAATGACGTTTTTGTAGCTATAATTTCTTCAAAAATTTTCGCAATGAACTCTAGTGTTGCAGCTAGAGAAGCCGATGGGTGCCTGTAAAGGCTGCCGGTTATAATGGATTCATGTTTTTTTATTTCTACTTTTAGCCAAACCATTTCTATGCCTTCGCACACTTCATTTGTTAAAAGTAAAGACGACGAATAAATTTCTTTCACGAAAATACAAGATCCACTACCTTTGCAACTTCTAACGTAGCGGTGAGACTACTGCTTGCTGAGCGACCGAGACTTATAGCGAAGATCAGGGTTGCTGAGAGTGAACTGCTGCGTGAATAGTTGCCGTGGGTAGCCTGCTGCGAGGAGGGTCGCAGGGAGAAGGCTTGTGTGAGCCGCTGCTGTGAGGAGGCTAGCTGGAAAACTTGTGTGAGCCGCTGCAGTGAGAAGGCTCGCGGGGAGAAGACTTGTGTGAATATTAATGACCCTGCGAGTAAACTGCGCTGCGGTTGCCGCGTAGCTTTTTATATAATGCTTGATGCGGCCCCAAGCTAGCTCTCTGATTGGTCGTCGCGCTGTGGCGGGCTGTCGCCTTCTTGGCTGTGCTAAACCGTGCGGCTTCTAGAGGCTCGGTCCAGCACCCCGAGACAAACTAGTGCTCTGAATGGTCGTCCAGTAGGGACGCTTTGAGGCTATGAGGTGGCGCTACGAGGCATGTTCGGACTGAGCGAGGTAACGCTTCCCAGTGTCGATACCGCCGTGCGATCGACGTGGGGTTCTGGGAAAAAGGGGCTGTCTTCTGTGCAGCTACTTTTCCGCGGCGCTAGCTTTTCTGCACAGCTGCCCTTCCTGAGGTTCGTGTGGGTACCGCCAACGCCGTATTTAGTCCGTTAAAGCAACAAAAATAATTTATGTTTGTGCTCAACTACGGCGGTACCGTTAGGAAGACGTACAACTCTCAGCGCCGTATTTAGTCCGTTAGGGCAGCTCAGGATAATCTCTGAATGGCCGAACTTCGACAGTAACTGTTGTAGTCTTGAGTGTGTGTGTGTGTGCGGGTACTGCCTCCGCCGTATTTAGTTCATTAGAGCAACAGAAATAATTTCCGTTTGAGCTCAACTACGACGGTACCGTTAGGAAGACGAGCAACTGTCTGCGTCACGGTATACATAAAGGAGGTAGCGGGAAACGAGTTTTTCATAGAATCGAGGGGTGTGTAGGGGACGTCATGGAAACGGACCAATAGCAGCGCTGAAATCTGGCAACGCTGCTAGCCCGAAATCTGGCACCATTGTTAGCCCAACGAGTTCATGAATCGGGTACGACATCACAAACTTGCAGCGTCATTCAAAGTGTTCAGGCGTCGAGGAGGTCGCAATGTCGCCGCGGCCTCAAATTAGAATTAAAAAGTGTTCTTTTATTGACTGCGAAAGTAATTCTAAAAACCAACCAGACTAACGATATTTCCGATATCCTCGTGTGAATTTTAAAGAATGGATTGCAGCAAGTGGAAATGTCCAGTTAAATGATCCAAGTAAGTCGAATTTAAAAATGACTGACTTCTGCAGAATCCTTTCGCCATTCAAGACGCACTTACCATTAAAAAGTGGTGTTGTGCCGTTGCCTTATAATCACGGGATGGCAGACCTTGAAGGTAAGAAATTTAAAATGTATTTGAATTCAATGTAGAAAACATGGTTTTTGACTGATCTTTGCACCTGGCGATGCATTTCTTCTTGAAATCTTTGAAACCAAATGCCGGTTCCATTGGAAAATGCTATTTACTCGCCTCGAATTTAAAATACAGGGAAAAGAAAAATAAGTATGGAAATAGAATGTATTACAATTCAGTATTTATTAATGACATCCTGTTTATTTTTAAATTTTGTGTCCAAATTTTTCATGAGCTTTTCATTCCAAAATGGTAACAAAATATTGTAGCAAAGTGCCATCAGCTTTAATAGTACAATGTAAATTTTGTCTGTTAATTTATTAGCAAGTAGGATGTGATGACAAATTATAATGGGTTCATAATAAAAACTTTATTGGTAATGTAAAAATTTTGTTTTCGCTTTCAGATCCAAATTAGCAAGGAGCAAACTGTAAACCAACAGTGCTCAGGATGAAAGTTACTTTGGATTGCCACACTCTAAAACTTGTATTCAGTGTGCTGAACGTAGCTTAACAATAGCTTTTTTGGTTGTGTAGTCTATCTCATTTAAAACTTTCAGATAAATTAATATAATTTCCTACTTTGCACCTAGAAGTCAAGTGTTTAAAAGAGAGATGAAAAACATTGTCTATGATTTTTCTACAGACAATGCTAGTTGTGGTCGATTTGTAATTTAATGTGCTTACAGAATGTGCCCTAGAATCACTAAAGGAACACATTTAAGAACAATTTACACGAATGACGTTTTGCTTGCTGATGCATAATTTTTGAGTTATTCAACTTTGAAGTCATATAAACATTGCATATGAAGTGAAGAAACCAACAAACCTAAACTAACCTGAAATAACTCAACTTAGAGCCATTCCAAGGTAGATGTTCTCCCGCTAAGAATCTGCGCGTGTTCCAACAATGCGGCGATTACGCTTTCAACTCTATAATGATATTCTTACCTGAATGTTTTTAATTTTTTATCTCAAAAATAACGCATTAGCAAGCAAACTCTTCCTTTTGAACGTCTTTCAATGTGTTCTTTTATCAACTTTCCGGAACAAAATTTTTAAAACCTTTGAGTGCATTTAAGTAAAAACATTTCTCAATTTTTCATGGCCATTTTTGTTGCAATTGACACAAAGCAAAGCTTCCCATTGATGGTATTCCTATTGCTATTATCAACATCAGATATAAGGTGCAAATTAATGTTGCTCCTCATAATTTCATTGATGTGTGAGTGCAGTAAATATATATGAAACAACAAGCCCTGCTTAGAAAATCATGTCTAATGTCTGTCTCAATAATTATACAGAGTGTCTTCTAGGCTGTAAAGTAGTAAAATTTGAAAAATTGTAAAATAGATGGTGAAAAATAGTAAATTTTATCTCCAGGGTCATTTTACCTGTCAAGGTAGGAAAAATTATGAAGTGAGAAAGTATACTTAAAATTGAAAGTAATGTACTTATGTTTGAAGAGTATGAAGATTTTTAAAAATTTCTCTCTCCAAGAATAAGAAAAAAGCCGGAGTTTATGGGAAATATTCCTGTCAGTAGTGTCTACTCGTTTTCAGTCAGTTTATTTTTTTATATGATGAACTGTTGCTCTCATAGTTGAAAGATGTTGAGATCAAGTCTTTGCTGAACATTTGTTAGTCTATTCAGGCTGGGATACATTAAAAGTTTGTTAACTTTTTTTGCAATAATGCGTTGGTTGCTCCTCTTTGTATCAAGTATCTTTAAGTATTAACTAACATGGAATTTTTTAGAGCCTGTGTTATTGAGTGTATTATTAACTCAGACTACTCATTATAGGCCAATTACTTACCTTTGGACAACATTTATTATGTAAATATTAGGTAGTAATTTTTTGCTGTTCAACGTAGTAAAAAATAATAAAAAAGTGTGAAAATTTGAAAATGAAATATCAGGAGACATTTTGCTATATGTACATATATATATATATTTTTCTTTTCATCTGTAGAGTAGTATTGTTTTCTAGAATCTAAATTCCTTAGTGTCCCCGTATTGATAGCTCATCATGGGTGAGTTTTGTTTGTTATTCTATTTGTATTAAGGAAATATTGCTCATGCCCAAATCTGCACTGTAGCAGCATTTAATTTCATGCCAAATTTGTGTTCTGCACATATAACCCATATCAACCCAAATTTTTTTCAAACATTTTTTATGATGATTAAGGTCATTTGGTTATATTGATCATGTCTATAACAATTTTTCTTAAAAAATGTTTCATTAATTAAAATTTCCAGACTACTGTATATAGTAGGTTGGGCTGTTTTAGGATCCACCAATACAAAATTTTGAAGAACTTATATTTCATTTCCTTTAAATGTACAATCCTTTTTATTTTTATTATTTTGAGCCTAAATATAGTAAACAAAATTAAAGGAAACAAACATAGGCTACAGAATCCAGTGCAGTCACCTGGTAAAACTAGTTTTGCATTTGATAGGGCATGAAGAACCGAACACATAATACAACTTTACAAATCTAGCAACCCTGGAAAGGATGCGATTTGAAATTTTCAAATGCACATTTCCAAGCTTGTTTCTTTAGAGGAACAATATAATGTCCAAAGTTGTCATATCGAACATCAGATATAACTTTGATAGAAGATCTTGGTTTACCACATGCCGCTCTTTGCTCTGATTGTCAAATGTAGGTACATGCAATTAAACGTTTGAATGCCAAGAAGAGCATATCTGGTTCTTCTCCTATGTCCAAAACCCAAAAATTATTTTGGATAGTGGCATCTAGCATCCAAGTGAATATTGCCCACCACCACCACTTTTTCAGTCTAATTGAAACTCTGTATTTATTTATTTTCTGATCCATGCGGTCGGTGCCACCAATAAAATTATAGTACCGATTTATTATTTGTGGCTGCTCTATGGAAATAGCTCTCTTAACCCTTGCTGACCATCTTGACACTTTCTCAATTGGGAAGGTTGCATCAATATTTGCAGCTGTAGGAACAACTCCATTATCCAACCAACGCACAACTTTGCCATGGGTAATATCGCCGATCTTCAGTCTGCTCTTAAATCATTTATCGCTTACACTGTTAAATATACTTCAAATGACCTATGTTGTAAAATGAAGTAACTAATATCGAATAACGTATCTCATTGATCAGTCTAATGCGAAACTAGGTTAAGTGATTTTAGGTTAAACATTATTCTTATCATTATTAGCGCATTATTGTACAACTTAGAATAACGTTGATGGTAGGATGCCCCAGAAGTCGCTGAACTTATTCGGGCCCACAGGTAGCTATACTCAAACTTGACCATTGTACTAGACTTAAGAAACATTCTACCTCTGTATCACCTGTGGCAAATAAATTGTTTAAATTGTTTAAATTGTTTAAAACTTGCTATCTTATTTCTCGAGTCATAAGCTCTTGGTTCCTTTTTCTTTTATTTTTCAAATTTCACAGTGCAGGCTTTTGGCAGTCTGTTGTTCGGATTGTACCCATATTTCAATGAACTAAGTTTGGAGATAAGAGGAAGACTGGTGAATTAATTGTCAAAATAATATTTAAATGGCTATTCTTCTATCTTTTTTGGTGAATTATTCATGAAATTCAACAAAACGTTTTCTCTCTTTCCATGAAAATTCTCTAATTCTTCTGATAATCCAAATGAATATCTTTGATATATTTCAAATGAGCACACATACCCTAGTTTTGAATTGAGACACCAAGCTTTGAATCCAAACCGTATATATTAATTTGGTATGCACTGCTTACATCCACGTCTGCCGAAATATTCAATTATTGATTCGTCTAAATTCAGGCATTGATTCGTAGGGTATGCATCAGAAAGTTTCTTGTTCAAATGATCAATCAGCAGTCGCAATATAGCCCGCTTGTCATTTTTGTTCAATTTTTGATTCTCAGAGAAATGAATGCGCCGTAGAATTTCCTCAATCCTATTCTGTGACATAGCATCTGCAACTAGTGCTACATGCAAATCACTTCCCTCAGACCAATAATGTCTACGACTGGGCAACTGGTGGTATCCAAACAAAATAAGAATTCCAAGTACTGTCCTCAAACTGCGTACTGAGATGTCAAATTGCTTACCCTTCTGACATACCTACAATTTCATCTGATCACATATTAGTTCACATATGTCTTCAGAGAAGAAAAATTCAAACTTTTGAACCACTGCTTTCTCTTTCAAATTTTCTGTTGGAGTTGTATTACTCTGGTCTTTCAACATCAATGGAAATTGTGAATAATTATTCTTACTCCAGCTGTATGTGAAACTTACTTTTACGCTTCTTTTTTTGTGGCAGCTGTTAATCATCTGGTTCCTCATTTTCATCTTCATTGGGAAACACAACAGTAGCAAGAGCCTGCAATAGTCTTGAAATGAGGTTGTCAATGTCGCCACATGCATCTTCATCTGCAGAATCTTCATCTAAATCCCATTGGCTGGTGGAGGTTCAATGAAGATTCCAGTTTGATTTTCTTCACATTCCTCTAAAATTTCCAACAACCTGTCCACGGTCAATGATTTGATAATAAACATTTTATATTAGTGAGTAAGAACGTTTTTTGCTATTTTAAACTGAAATTAACATTGTCTACAAATGAAATATTGTTAACCACAAAAATAAACCAATAAACGAATATTGAAACAGTTGTCGCATCTGCCCAACATACCAGATATATAGTGGGCAAGAGAAATATACATAAAAAGTAAAATAAATAATAAATCTATTTCAATATTGATATTCATAACATAAATATCAGCCATTATGAAAATTTTACTAAAATATCAGGAAGCTACCTCAACATTTAGCTTGTGTAATAAATACCTCTATTTAGCTGACATCCTGCTAGCGAGAGTGTCTCTGACTAAATGAGACAGCAAAACCATGTATTGCACTCACTACTGCCAGTAAATAAATGTTCAAACGTGTCCACGCATGTACTACCAACGCCGTGGTGTTGTAACTTGCCCTCAATTACGCTTGTATTGAATTCTATTTACATTTTAATTTTACCTACCATATATAGTTGCGTGGGCTGATATGGGTTAATGACTTTCTAATGTACTCCATTAAGCTGTTTTATAGGTGCAAATAGTGCAGCTGCAGCCATTGTTCAAGACTCATCCATACTTATTCTTGGTATCTATGTTTTCATAATTCAAATTGAACTGATTCTGTTTGGTGGATATAAACACTATTAAACATTTCTTTTTGCAAGTTGGCTCTTTAGACAAGCTAGTTGGGTTTGAATGTACAAATTAAGTAAAAAGAGTTGTTAACAAAATTCCTTGCTTAAATTAAAACCTGTGAGTGAGTTACCGGGCCTTCATTTAAAAGCCCATTTTCACTGTAAGTGTTTTTAGTTATCTAATTGAGTCTGATAAAACTTGTTGTTCATGGTTCATGCATCACCTCTAATTGTTGTATATATAAATCTAATACATTAATCCGTTGAAACATAGATCATGTTCATAAGCAAAAGATTATGTCCATTGAACTTTTGTTTTCAAGAGTGGGAGGAGATTCCTCAAAGTTCTTTTGGGTCTAGTTTTTCTCTTCCAAGGTAGTTATTTTTCAACAATAAAATTTCAATTCTTCCTTAGCTTTGTTAGATTGTATTGAGCTCTTTTTAGTGTTTTAGAAAACTCTTGAACAAATTGAGTGTTATCATTTAGGGTCAAATTTTTTTGACATTTTCATGTGTTAACGGCTATTAAAGATTTCATTACAGGGGGAAACTAAATTTTTAAATAAATAAGTATTGCTAAGTACTGTTTCATATGAATTTTTTTATCTTCCAGGACATGGAATTGACATGCAACCCAAACAAGCTGCTGGTCACTCACTGCTATTGGACAATGATCCACCTACACTGGTTCCTATCCCTCCATCCCAACCAATTTCATAAATAGGGATCACAATTTCATCATCTTCTCAGCATCCTCCAACTCTTCATATGACCAGTGGTTTAAGTCCTCAACCAGCCACCAAAAGAGCCTATTCAAGTCCTCTACCAGCCACCAAAAGAGCCTGTTCAAGTTCTCCATCAGCCATCAAAAAAGCCCGTTTGAGTTTTCAATCTGGTTCTGAGAGAGACCATTCAAGACTTCAATCAGCTTCTGTGAGAGCCTGTTCAAGTCCTCAAACAGCCACCAAGAGTTCCAGTCTTTTATCAGCTCTCAAGCAGGCTTTTTCAAGTCCTCAATCATCCAGCAAGCAAGCCAGTTTGACTCCTAAATCAGCCACCGCTACAACTCATCGCTCATCTGTAAAAAAAGACATACCAACATTCCAATCATTCACTGAAGTAGCTAGTTTAATTCATTCTCTAGCTAAGATTCCTCAATGTGCAGCTGAAATTCTCTCATCAATTGTCAGCCAGAAACTTCAGTTCAGCAAATTCAGCACTCAAGTCCAAGTCTGTCTTGTCAGCGAGAATTATACCCCAGTCACATCAGGGTGGAAAGTGCGGCGAACATGAAGGAACGAAAGAAAAGGCGCTTCTCTGGTAGGAAAAGGAGACCTGTTCAGTACAAGCGTTTCAACATTGACACGCAGGTAACTCAATTGTACCCAAAGCTGGGACCATACCTGAGTGAATTCATTAAAATAAAACTGAAAGGTGAAATGAGGTACACACTCTATCAAAAATGGATGGCTGTCAATATCCTTATGAGCTGCAGCATATCAGGATACAATTTTTTGAAGAGAATGCTGCCATTGCCTTCACTGTCTACTGTTCCGCGATTGCTGAAAACTTTGGAGATGACTCCAGGTGTTTCAAAAAGAAATGTTCAGATGATGAAATTGAAGGTCAACCCTCAAACTAATGCTGATAGGCTGACATTCATTCTGTTAGACGAAATGTCATTGAGAAAGGGACTTGCTTACAATCAGAGTAAGGAAATTATTGGATATGAGGATGACGGCGAGACTCGTTCAAGGAAGTTGGCATCATCTGCTCTGTGTGTAATGGCAGTTGGTGAGAGAAATCATTGGAAATTTCCCATTGATTATTATTTCTCTGTCAATGTTATGAAGTCTGCTGAAGTTGCTCCAATAATTACAAATGCAATCAAAATGTTGGAAAATTAAGAGTTTTCAGTTCTCGGCATACCCACTGATCAAGGCACTAATTTTGAAACAGCTTTGAAGACCCTTGGATCCACACCACTGAACCCAAAGATTAAAATTAATCAACAAAGCTACTTTGCATACAGAGATCCTGCGCACTTGCTAAAAAGTGCTCGGAACTTTCTTTTGAATGGAAATGTTAATGTTCCATCCTTCTCAACACCAGGTAGTTGGAAAGATGTTGAAACTGTCTTCCAGTTAGACCGGGACAAAAGCCTTCAAAGAATGCCACGTGTTACCAACAAACATGTGTACGACTTGAAATTTGGTGCTAAAATGAAGGCGAAATAAGCTGCTCAAGTTCTCTCAAATTCATGCTCTGCTGCTATTGATACCTGCATTGCTAGGAGTAAAATCGGTTCTTCTGCTGCAGCAACAAGCACTTATTTGAAAAAAATGAATGACATATTTGATGTCTTGAATTCCACACCAGGAGACCTTGTGCCACTTCGAAAACCAATCCATTCTCGATCACCATCCTTTCAATTTTTGAAAGAGGCTATTAAATGGTTGCAAGAATTGGATGATTTAAATATTGCCCGGAGATGCCGCTTCATCCAAGGTTTGATCCAATTCATAACGGTCATTCTTTCGTTGAGACCTGTTTTGCATGGCCATCATCTGCCATACCTATCAACAAGAAATCTCTGCCAAGAAGAGCTCCAATCATTCTTCGGAAAAATTCGTCTGCTGCAGAAGTTCTCAGATGCCCAAACGTTCACGCAGAACTATGCCAAGTTTACTGCCTCTTCTCTCATTCGAGCTCCTCTCGCTTCCAATTGCGAGACAGCTCGTGATGAGCAATTAGGAGAGACCTTGGGCTTCTTAGCAGAGGTGAGATGAGTCTGGTAACCCTCAAAGGAATACATACATGCCAGAATAAAATTCAAGATGTTGTCCAGATTATAGACCGATTTTCCCGACTCAATTATTAGAGTCTTATTAAGTCTTATCCTAGGTGAGTGAGTCTTATTAAATTCAAATTTGCATATTTTAGACTTATTCCTTCAAAGTTTTCATTAGTTTAGATTAGATTAGGAAATGTAAATATATAAGACAGCATTAACTGTTAGAGAGGAATTATGGGGATTGAGTGCATAAACTTAGGCTTTGCGTTAAGCCTTGTATTTCACACTTCACTGATTATTACTTTCAATCTCGTGTTTCCTTTTTTCCCCTCATATCTTGTTTCCCCCATGATATCCCACATTGCAGTCCCTTATCTCCTCACTAAATGGTGCCTTTCTCCTTCCTCTCATCTAAACACGTTTTTTTTAGCGGTTAAGGAGGCTTAAACTAACATATGATCTAATCCAATCTTATCTTTCTCTCTCTTTTCTTCTTTTTCTCCATTGAGGCTCCTTATATCTTTACATTTAGTATTATGCTCTAGTTTATCATCTCCATTTCTTTGTATACTTTTCAATGCTGCTTCCCATTCAGCTTAATTCTTTACAACTGACCCCTTTTTCTTGTTGCTCTCACCTGCATCTCAATTTATCATATTAGCTTTACTTTCCATTTTCTCTAGGGTTTAAATTTGTACCCTTAAATGGAACTGAAATGCTTGCTTATGATGCCGAAGACTTAATTGAAAAAATTGTTAACTTGAGTCCACATTTTTGTCTTGCCTTTCAGGTGCCAGAAGAAAGTGAAGTAATTCCACCTATCATTGGGGTGTCTGAAGAGGAACAAAAGGCTGCCGTGGTGTTCAACGGAGCCACCGAGATCGGAGAAATTTTTGCTTCAGTGGAAGTGGAAGATGCCGCCACTTATATCTCTGATTACCTTGCCATGGAAACAGAAGTACACCACCAGCAACTGAAAAAAACATCTTTGGCTGACTGCAGTACATGTTCATCCAATCTTAGCGTTAAAAATTCCAGTTTTCATTTGTTTCTTTCATTTGAGTATATTCAGTCTGATGATCCGCGCAAGGGACTGAAATATTGCAGTAAGTCTTTTGTACACACTATCATTTGTTATGAGAGAGTTTGCTTTATCTTTTCAGTAAAATTAGTCACTTACCAAGCTCCTGCAAATCTGTGTGTAAAGTAATCTAACCTAATAATACCCGTTGTGTGTTTATTTATATATTTATTTATATATCTCTTTGGTGTCCGCTTCTTATGAAACATGGGATGTCTGAGTTTGCGGTATCATGGGTACCAAATTCCTCAGTGTATTGAAGATGGCCTTACATGCATTGATACGTTTGACATTTTATCAGGATAGATTCGGTTAGGACATGATAGGTTAAGTTAGGTAAGTAATGTTGACGGAATTTATTCACGGGTCCACTTAGCTTAACGATGACATTGTCAGTGGAACTTCCATGGGTCCTACTACTACCTAATAATCCCTTGCTTTAATTGTTTGGAGTCCGCTCCTTCCATTTCTCTTTCACGCTCATAAGGATAGTTATAAAGACCGTATCTGTGATACGATATCACCAGTGCACAAGTATAAGGATGTTTTTTACCACGGGTACTGTTAGGGTGGATATACATATTTGTTTGTCTTCCAAATCTGAAAAATTTATTCGAGAAAGTTATGGAATCCCGTCATTTTTGGCGGACCGTGCACACTAGTCCATAATAACTGCCTTAAACCTCGATTTGCTGTTCTCAAATAACAATGTACGAAATAAAGTTTTTGTCAGATGTAGAACACTGCAGTCAATTAGGGCGTACAACAGATCTCTTCGGACTACCTGTTCCAAACAGAAACTCGATAAAATGATGCATAAATGATTCATTTCACTTAGCATTGATTCACTTCACAGTGATTCACTTCTGCTAATGAACAACCATTAGTGTTCAACTTGTGATAGCCTTTGTTTGTTAATGTGAAACAAATTCAAGTTTGTGAAGCGTTCTCTTGAATCGAGTTGGTGATAAACCTTGTGCATTAGTTTGCGTAGAATTTGAGGCTGTGAACTAATATTTTGTAGGATGTTGTCTATTTTATAACACGTTAATGGATGGTGTGTATGGTAAATTATGATATATTTGTTTCATGCAGAATTGCAGAGAGTTAGAAGAATTGGTACTCAAATTGTAATTTTGACTTACTAGTCATTTTAAAGTATATCTTTGTAATACATCATGCTAAATTTATTCATTTTTGAATTCAAGTGTTCATTTTTTTTTCATTTTATAGTTCTTTACTTACTGGCAATCAGAGTGTCCTGATGTTTGAATATAGCGCTACTGCATTAGGAGTGGTGCAGTTTATTCTTTATTAGCCTTTTGTCGTCTGTGATTACTCAAGTCCTTAGCAAGATTTTAATAATTAGTGTTATGTTGTTTCTTTTGTGTAGAGTTTGGAATTTTTAACCGGAAAATGTTGAAACGCGCTTAGAGCGTTGGTGTACCAAATGTTGTTTTGATGGGAAAATAGTTTATTTCATTCATTATCGCCAAAAAGTGACGTGACATATATATAATGTATTTCTAAATGAGGAAAATATTTTCCCTGGGACTAATAATTGTTGCTTGTATTTTGCTCCCCATTCTTAAAGAACTAAAAAATTCACCACTTTGCTTGAATCGCAATGCTAATAGAAATTTAAGAGCGAAGAAAATGCTAATAAAACTAGTCATATTCACTCAAATTGAGAAAAAAACAAATCGAAAACGTTTCGGAGACCAGCTCCATCTTCAGTTCTGTAAAATGCAATGAATTACAAAAAATGCAAAAAGTACAAACATTACGAAGAATACAAACAGTACAAAAAAGGAAAAACGAACACAATTGTATCAACAAAAAAAAAATGTCAGACAATGCTTAAAAACTAGCAAGAAAGTAACGAAAAAATGAAAAAAATACACACTAAGAATTTACTGTTTGAAGGGGGTAGGAACTCAGCATATTATTTAGGGAAGGTTTTCCTTTAAAAATATGAAGGGATTCTAAAATTCGTAGGTCAAACTCATTGGGAGCGCTATCGATGACTTTAAAATCTTCCTCACGAACTACTATATTGCACTGTTCAGCATGGTTGCGTACGGCTGAATGAGGAGGATGTGCAAGTAAGTTCACGGTACGGTGGCTCCTACCGCGGTGTTCTGCTATTCTTGTGTAAATACTGCGTGACGTCATTCCGACGTACGCCGATATGCACTGCACACAACTATATTTATGAATGACACAAGAACGCATTAGACCAGGGAATTCTAAAAGAAATAGTTATGTCAAGTCCCAAGGTGAGAGTTTGGTAGGGCATTTTTTTGATGAAATTTCAAAGCTTTGTTTTCTTTTGTTAAGAACTCTCTTTTCATTTTATTCACAACTGTTCCGTTTCTCATCACCTATGATTTTCTTCTTGAGCGTTAATTTCGTCATAATCTTGCTCCTCAATTTAATGTTTCTATGTTCAGGGTATCTTCCCCTCAGGGGTGATACAACTATTGTATCTGTGGGAATTAGCGCTCCCAGGGGGATTATGTGAGGGCCCGAGCTAAAGGTTAGGTAGGCTTACTTTCATTGAAATAGAAAACGGTTTTGTTTTGTTACGGACCATCTTTTTTCGGTTCACTGCTGTCCTGCTTTTCAGCACTTACTACTTTCTTCTTCAACTTTTTCTTGTTTCATGATCTTCTTTCTTAGCTTACTGTTTCTATGCACCTTGTGCATAGATTCCCCATTCCCTCAGCTCCATACTAAATGGTGCCTTCATCCCTACCCTCATCGATACGCTTTTTTGTTGTGGTTAGGGAGGCTTAAACTAACTTATAATCTAATCTAATCAAGCGAAATATATAGCATGTTTTATTTCAAACAAATATCTGAGTACGGAATTTTATTTTATCCCTACGATCTGGTGCGCGATCGTCAGCCCCATCCGCATGAAGAAGGTAATAAAACGTCTTGTATGATCGAATAAAGTAAATTTTCCTACAGTTTGGATAGATCTTTTAATTTATGAGACTACAGGTAGGATTAAATTGAAGATAGATAACCATTTAGTTCTGGTAGATTTGCACGTATACGGACCGAATTCAATTCTTCAAAAATCAAAATCCCTACCTGCCGAAGCACACAGGCAGTCGGTCCTGTTGTTGATCGTACGTCTGGTAGGTCAGAGTGCGCTGCGAAGTAGTACGCTGCCGCCGCCGTTGACGTCATGGTGTGTAGGTGACGTCATCCGGCTTGTTTGAAATGAAGCTTTCTGCTGGCTAGTCGAATTAGCGAATGTGCGCGGCTGTCCCCGTAGAAGTGACTTTACCTCCTTTAGTCTACCATGGTCTGCGCCGTGATTAGTTCGTTAAGACTTCTCAGGATATTCCTGATTCACCAGACTAAGACAGCGTCTTCCTTTGCGACATACTATGCGAAATAGTTTGTCCTCCCAAGGCGGTTCCTTCAGCCTCTTTTAAATGAAGATGAGGTGTCTTACTAGACTAAAGCCTGTTTATAAAGGAGAAAGAAAACGCTTTAGATTTCGGGATGTGAGAGTCTCTATACGTGATACTCTTTACAATACCTTGTCAACACACGGATACATTTTCTGCAAAAACAGTAATTTACTTTCCTTTTGCAAAAATAGCGTGTACAAACATGAACTACTGTATAACAGAGTAGTAGACATAAAATTCCATTTAAAATATTAGTGCAATTTACCTAGGTAATCAAGTAATGTTGAAATGCTATTGCAATGACACTTTAGGGATAACTAAAGCAAATGCACAGACGCACTATCGCCATAGAAAAACAGACCTAGGCTGGGTACAAGAAGCTGAACACTTGGAAGAAAATGAACATTATGAGTAATTAACATAGACTGGACTCGACACCACTTGCGCTGCCTGACACCCAGCTTGTGTGGTGGTGCTTGCGTACAGCTTGTGGAGGCCACCACAAGCATAACTGCAGAAATACGTGAGTTAACCGCCTAGGTGGGGTTGTATTAATATACTCTAGAGCGTAAGAGATGATATGATATTTTGCACTACACAAGCCTAATAAAAACATTTTTGGACGTGAATAAGAAAGGAAACATAGATATCCTATAAGGGTTTCAAAGTCGAATAAAAAATCTCATGGTCTTAAAAATGTGGTGCAGAATGTCTGCAATTAATAAACACACATAAGTACCATGACGGTCTAGTTTGATGCTTGCACAAAAACGAAGAGGAAAGACATAAAAATGCATACTGTGGCTGGTTTATTTAGGTAGAATAGAGCTTATTAATTCACGAACGCAATACAGATACTGAACTTTATGGGTTGAAACCATGACATTTTACATGTACACGACATATGAGCTTTGGATTGCTTTACAATATTAAAATGAAATGACGTGCTAGGTACTGTTAGAAGTTGAGAGGGAAAAAAGGCGGTATTTATAGCTTGTGTGCTAGTTGCTAGTCCAGTGCACGCAGGTATATGTGTACATATGCCCACCCATTTACACACATACACCCAAATACGCACACACATATACAAGTAAGCACGATTATAAATAACAGCGTATGGGTGATCAAATAATCCCTACGCATACTTCAAAACTGTTCTGTAATGTGTGGAATTATAAAACAATGAGCAAGGGAGGTCATTCGGCAATATAGAGACTAAGCAAATGAGATTCGTAACTATTTATCCAGCATATTCCGTAACTAAAAACTTTTGTTGAGACGTAAGATGACGAATAATTTTGGTTTTAATTCTCTCAGTCTTTGAGAGATTTTGATACTCAGGGGAAGTTTGTTCCACAGTAAGGCAACTGATATTGGCAGATCCTTCTGCCCCATGTGAGATGAGCGATACTCGACTAAGACATTATTGTTTCTGTTCGGCCTTTGGATGGTTACAGTGGGTGGATGGAGACGCACTATCTCAGCATTGCTCAGAGGAAGATATAACGAGGAGAATACTTATTGGGCCCTCTGCTTGATGAGCCTTTCTTGAATAGGGGTCCAGCCGATTTTATTAAGGAGAGGGGTTGCGTGATCACTTCTTTTGAAATTATCGTTGCATACCACCTTGGGTGCGAAATTCAAGAATTTTTGTAAATCCCTTTGAAGGGATTGAGGTAAGTGTCCCCATACTAGGCTGCAGTAGTCAATGCGCGATAACACTAGGGATTGAATGGCCAATAATCTGGATTTTTGGTCTAGTGTACTCTTTATACAATGGAAAAACATTAAAGTTCCGTAAACTTTGTTGCAAGTATTCTCAACGTGAAATTTGAAGGATATGTTTCTATCGAACCAGATACCTAGATTTTTAACTTTTTCTGATGCATTGATTTTATCAGTTCCTACTGCAAAAGTATGATCTGAAGTTTTTTGGATTGCATCTTTGGATCCGAAAATGATGCATTGCGTTTTACTAGCATTTAATTTGAGACCATTTACATAGGTCGTACCATGATTCCAAGCCAGTCAGGATAGTTACGGCTTTTATTCGCGTCTGTGATATTTTCGATGCAGAACTTGTTATTGCAATTCGAACATCATCTGCACACATTGAGGTCCGTGTGTTAGAAAGCATTGGAGAGAAATCACTAATGAAAATAGAAAACAGCAGCAGACCAAGAATGAATCATTGGGAGAGACCAAAATTGTTTTGAATGAATGAATGAGGACAATTTGTTTCCTAAGCGGACTGCGTGAGATCGATTTGACAAGTAACTTTTAAATCATTGAATGTCTACTCCTAAGTTCAATATTTTTCGTAGAAGTCTATCATGTTCAACGCCATCGAACGCTTTAGAGAGATTGAGTAGCAGCAAAAGTTTTGCATTCTTAAGATCGATGTCACTGTATATATTTTAGAGATTTTAAGCAGAGCGTATTGATTTCGGTGGAGTACTATCGACTCGTCCAGATGAAATGACAATTGACTTGTAACCACTTTCTCCAATATTTTGGACATGACAGGTGAAAGACTGATGGGCCTGTAGTTTGATGCTGTATTTAGGTCACCACTTTTAGGCAATGGTCTAATAATGAAGTGTTTCCATTGGTTTGGAAACGTGTTGGTTGATATTGATGTATTAATTATAAAACGAATCCATGGTGCTGTGACTGGGAAACTGTCTTTGATATATTGAAGACTGGTACCATCATGTCCAACTGCCTTTGTGTTTTTTAGTGAGTATACTATAATTTTTTGCTCCGATAAATAGACAGGACGTGGTCTCCACCTGACATCAGCCCTCGTGGGTGCAGTGGCGCATGAATTTTCAATTGACTGTTCATTTGAATACTTGAGCCTTTACTTTTGAAAAGAATGTTTTTCCCAAGTTCGTTTCGTGTTATTTTTAGCCGTTAATAGTTCCTGGTGAAAGTGAGTTTGTTTCTCTTCAGTGATTTTTTTTCGAAAAAATTTTTCATGTTCTTTATATCTCTTGTATCGAGTAGTGATTGATCTACTGTTTTTGTACTACAGCAAATTAATATTCTTTGTTCTGCTCAGCTTTTTAATTTCGTCAGTAATCCAAACCGCGCGTATTGGCATGTTTTTTGGTGACGTAAGATGCGCATTCGTCGAGAGCTTCTGTGAAGTTCTTGTTGAAGATAGATACTTGAATGTCAACATCGTCAGATTGCATCACATTTTGGAATTCGGTGGGCCTATTAGTTGTTTTTCTTGAAATAGTTCCGCTGAATGGTGCCTTTTCAAGCAATAAGTCATTAAGCGATATTTTTGTCTCTCTTTTTCAATATTAATTTTATTATTCTAAAGAGTGATGATCGGAAATAAGAGGTGATATTATTGTACTAAGCATTGCCGTAGGATTATTTGTGATTGCCTGATCGAGAAGAGTTTTAGAGACTTTAGTGATGGGAGTGGGTTTTTGACCATTTGTGATAGGCTAAGTTTATACAACACTTTGTTTAGCTGATTGTTTTTGTCCGTTAAGTTGACATGGAAATCTCCGAAAGCAAAGAATGACTTCTGTGCCTCAAGGATTTTTTTGAAAGTTTCCACAATGAAATCTAGTGTTCGACTTAGGGGAGACGATGGGTGCCGGTAAAGGCCGCCAATGATTATGGATTTATGTTTATTTATGTGCACTTCTAACCAAACCATTTCAATGTTAGCAAACTTTGTTCGCTAGAAGTGAAGATGTTGAGTTTTTTCACAAAAATACAAGATCCACCACCTCCGCTGGATTTAGCACCATCGTTGAGGTATAACACGTCATCAGGGATGTTAAAAAATGATATTTGGGTTCGTAAGTCAAACCATGTTTCTGAAACATAAAATGTCAATTTCTTCAGTGACCAACATTACTCTGATGTCATCCAATTTACCATTTAGGCTTTGAGCTTTTATATACTTTATTTTGGTTTTACTCTTATTGAAACTCTTTCTAAAGGTGGCAAATTAACTATCTCGATGGGATCGTTCCGAGGATTCATCGATCTTGTCAGCGTTACCCAGGGTGTTAGGCCCAGCATATGCTAGGGAAGAAAGTCTACTGTTGAGTTGGGCAGCGGCAGTTTGTCAAGATGAGGTCTCCAGTCTGATTTTTGCCTTGTGTGACAAGCGCACTGTAGTGATCGTTTTAAAATGGAGCAGTAGTGTAGCGTTATTATTTGATAACTCTGATGAAGGATATTTTCCAAACACAATGATCCTATTCATCGAGGATGAGAAACTATTTGATTTGACATTTGAAATGATTAGTGGTATAAGGTCTACAGCAGCATGATCAAAATGTTGGTCGTCAATGTAATTATTAATGAGGTTTTGCTCGTCTCCGCCGTTCTTGTCAACAAACTTAGCGTATGTGCTTATGTTTGCTTTGCTCTCCGTTTTGATTGCAGTCTTCAAGAAATTGTAAATCCAGTTTGATGCTGGTTGTTTCGTAGGTAGATGAGCTACTGCATGAAGATGGCATGGCCCATCAGCTTTGGAGGGAAACAGCAAGAGAAACTACGATCATTTCAATTCATCCTTAGTGGATTTCATGCGTTCACAAATGGGAATGGAGACGTTTTTTTCAGACCTTTTGCATCATTGATAGGTCCGGAGAGGTGCAGGGAATTTTCGTTTTTCTGGCTCTGGCTCTGGCTGTGGTAATTTCTTGTATGGGGATCTGCAGAGAAATGAGAAATGTTCGTGTCTGTTCTATTTTCCTGGTGATGATTGTGCATGCAGTTGGATGGTGGATTTTCCATCAATTGTCGACTGCAATTTTGCAGCGATTTCCTTTTCCTGTTGATTTCACTGCTTTCGAGTACGTTGTTGGATTTCGATTTATACTCGTATCTGAAAAGGGCTTTTCATCCTCTGTGCCAGCATCGGATAGCAATTAAAGCCTATTTTTGTAGGCACTCAGCAATTGTTTGGGGCAGAGGAAGGAGAGGGTCTGTTATTCGTGGGCAATCATCGGGAAGAAAGGGGAGGAGAGGGTTTGTTATATGAGGGCAAACATCGGTTCATACTGCTGGAGGTTTCACGTGGAAAGGCTTTTAACTTATACCTATCTTTCAATTCATTTTACTGGTTTGCATTATCATTAGAGTATTCAATTTCTTCACTCAGGGCATGAGAGTTTCTGACACAGGCGATGAAATGTGAAGTTAGTCTTACAGGTGATCTAAGGGCAATTTGTTGAATAAAATTTTACGTTTCTCCTCGCGTAATAGGCCAAGCGCGGACATTGTTGCAAGCTTCATTAACAATAACAGTTTTTGCATTTGTTCGTAGCAGAATCAGCTTAAGACCAATTTTTCTGCACAGACTCGATGCCATGTACAATTGCTGACCACTGCAGGCACTCACCACATAAAACAAAGAAAAAACATGCTCTGTCATGATGAATTTTTTTAACTTAGTGAGGTTTTGGGACGAGAGGCTCAAACCTTTGAAACTAATTATATAGTTCCTAAAAGGAGGTGAGCGTTCAATCTCATCATAGAGCTCATTGGAACGTTCGAAAGTTATGGTTTGAATTTTGCATGCGCTATCACTGTCATTGCTGTTGATTTTTGTGAGACTATTGTCCTCAACAAGAAAGCGTCTAGAGGGGATTCAGCATTAGGATGGTTGCTCGCAGCTGCCACAGGCGTAAAATCATGAGCACTGATGCTGTTCCGGAATCATCTGAATATTTTACACAACGGAAAAAATGGACGCTGGGCTTATGGGACAATTTTGTCTCAGAGAAATGCAGCCGTAAAAGACAGTGTGTTATTAATTTCGTGAATAGTTTGGGAACTAGTCATTTGGAGAGGGTGTGAGTACCCATTAAAAGCGGTAACAGATTTTCTTGTATTGTTCTCCACTAAAAATCTTCCGTTATCCTCGCAGTTTACGCACTGAAGTATTTTACTACCAGTATCAGCTGCTGCGCACGCATTATCAAACATAACTCCACCGCCTGAAATGCATACACACAATTAATCATTCAAAATAAAAAAAATAAAAAAATTAGCCCTGTTTCTTTCTAACTGGTCGCTCAGATCTAAAATTTTACCTCGTTCTAACGATGACTTTGATGTTGGTGCCTTCGTCGGTGGTGAACAATGTTGAGCCTTCTCGGTGAAGCAGGGCAGGGGAGATGTCGACATGACGCAATCGTTGGGACGAGACGAAGGAGCTGGCGGTGCTGCAGCAGCTCCCGCGAGCGATGAGGCACCTTTTTTATTCGAGATTGTTGATTTCATGGATGATGAATCTTCTCGGGCACAGTTTAAAGTGTGGGGTTTTAAGTCGAGTGTTGCTTGTGTGCAATTAATTGAACTCGCTTTGGGTGTGTACGTAGTTGGTGTCGAAACTTGAGAAGTTAAAACATCCTTTGAATTATTGCTTGAAAGATTTTCACCTGTGCCGGATGATTCTCATTTTGCTGTCATCACTGGTGGTGCTTGAAGGGTTGAGAAGCATCTGTTGATATCAGACTTCATGAACGTCTTAGAAGCCTTTGTTGTTTTGAGCGTTTGAAGCCCTTGAACTGGTAGTTTCACGGATGCGGCTATTTGTTTCCCACCTTTCCACTTTATTGCTGGTGCATTACGCTTCGTTCCAAAGCTCTCGTACAAAACTGCACTGGAGGATGTTGTTTTATTTTCAGATGGGGTAACCATCCGAATAGTTGAGCGAGTTCTATATGGATACATTGCGAAATTAATAGAGAAGATGAAAAAATAAATTTATGTTCTATCGAGTTAAAATTGGGCGATTAGATTTCAACGAGAAGGATAGCAATTGAAAGGTGAGTGAGAGCTTACTGCTCGTATAGATTAGAAAAATAGGAGACATCGCCTTTAAAGCTAGATGAAAAGAAACTGCCAGGTGATGAAAAGAAACTAGACTCAGAAACATTCAAAAACATCGCCTTCTGATGGTGGAGTTAAATAAAGGACACCGTATGCGAAAAAGGCTGCGATACATTCATTTGACCACAGGCTTGGGAGGAACAGGGAAGTTTGCAGGAGAGGGTGGGCCAAGGGGGAGGAAGGGGTGCGGGGCAAACTTGGCGAAGCAAGGCCCTCAGAGACGTCTATTGTTTCAGACGACTTAGTTCAAACTTTCCCAACGTTTCATATTTACAGAATTTAGTTTCCCTCCTTCACTTTTTACGTCACTATTCCACCAAAAGTTCTCAATAAAATAGAGTTATGTACTGGTAAAGTAATTTGAACATAATTTTGTGGATCAAAAGTAAATAATGAGCGTCATAGACACTCAACATAAATTTTTTTGCAATAACAGATGAGAAGTGCATGAAATTTATTTCTGTATTTTATTTAATGCTTCACAACATTCAAGTATGCTACTGCATCGGATCTTTTTGTTTCCACGCTGGTATTCGTGGTACATTTGTTCTATTTTACGTCATTGGGGGTGACAAGGGGATGCGGAAGAGGGAGGAGGGGGTGTCGGTTGACCACGGAGCGAGGCTACACTGTGGGTTGCTACACAAACTTCGAGTGGAGACAGAGTTTACAGAAAGGACCAGTCAGTTTTTGCACGATAAAATTTATCACAACTGATGTATTTGATGACTGTTTTCCAGTTTCCCGATTCATTGAGGAATGAAGCACATTCCACAGGGAATCAGTTCGAGTTTGGGGCTTTGGGAAATTTTCATTTTTTCACATTTTGAAATGTTTGACGCCGCGTTTACGCGGAGCATCGGTTCACCTCCGCACAGCGTCGCGGTTATGATGAATACGTAGATATTGGAAATTTACACCTAGAGTATATTAATAAAGTAATGAATTCATAAGAAATTCATGTGGCTGGATAATTGATAGATATAAGATTTAAGTTTGAAAATCGTCGAATACAAACCAATTAAAGGATCAAACTATCCTAAATTGCCTGAGAAGATTCGAAATTAAAATTATAGATTAATAAATATACAAAATATTGATAACGAACGCTTTAAATGGTGTATCACGAGATATTTCTGCCTGGATGAATAAACAGTCAACGAATTTCTAAAGGAATAAAAGGAGAAGTGGAAGAATTCATTTGCTGAAATCAGTTTCTACGTAAAACTGAAAGATATTACCAAATTTGAGAGCAAGAATAATATCTCCGTAAATGTTTATACTTTTAATTGTAATAATGAATTGTGTCCCCTTCGAATATCAGCAACAATGAATAAAGATGTAATATCATTATTATTGATTACAGATAAAAACAAGGCTCATCATGTTCTCGTGAAATCATTTGGGCCTTTCTATAAAACAATTAATCATTACTCAAACCATATATGTCCGTATTGTTTGTCAGTTTTTACATCATCAGATATTCTAGATAAACATAAAGACGATTGCTCAGTTCACACTGCAAACAAAGTATATACTTGAGGGAGGTAAATTCAAATTTTAACAATACCAAAAATCACTTAAGCATTATTTTGCAATTTATGCTGTTTTCGAATTAGCATTGACAAAAATAGATCCCTGAAACCAAATCAAAATTCAAGCTACACAATAAGCATGCAGAAACACAATTATACAATGGTTAAGATGCATCACGAAAGATTGTGGAATACCTAGAAGAAGAAACAAAGTGAATATATCAGTTACTCGATCAGTTTCGAAAAAAATACTCATTCCGCCGGAAAAGATTCAGGAATTTCTAAAAGCCACGAGATGTTGTGCATGTTGTGAATAATTTACGAATGATAACTACAAAGTTCGAAATCACAATCATTTGACAGGTCATTACAGAGGTCCAGCTCATGTGAAATGTTATTCAAAAATAAAGAAATTTATACCAGTATATTTACATAATCTGTCAAAAACGATGGTCATTTGTTCGTGAAATACTTGAGAAATATAAACGGAAAATTTAATGTTATTCCACAAACGGATGAAGAATGTATTAGTTTTATACGAACATTGAAAGTTGATTCTAATACATGTAAACATACAGGTAAAATTAAATACATTACGAGATTTGAGGTTCTTGGATACTTTCAGAGTTAAGCCATCATCGTTAGATAAATTGTCAAAAAGTTTATCCGATCATTAAGAATTGTCAAAGTTCTTTCTCAATGAAGAACGATCACAATTGATCAACAAAAATGGTTTTATCCGTATGAAAATGTAGATAGGTATGAAAAAATGAACTGTAATAGTTTACCAGCTACAAGTGAGTTTTAGAGTAGGTTAAATAATAAAAATATTTCAGAGCAAGAATATCAGCATGCACTCAAAGTGTGGAAAGCTATCAATTGTACTACATTCAAAGATTACCATTATTTATTTCTAAAAGTCGATACATTATTGTTAGCAGAAGCATTCAAACAATATTGACTAACAGGCATGAAAATTTATTCTCTAGATCCAGTACATTATTTTGCAGCTCCAGAATTGTCTTTCGATATATAACCAAACATCCAAAAATAGAATTGGACTTGTATGAAGATCCTGATATGTTCCTTATCATCGAAAAAGGAATAAGAGGTGGGATTGCTAGAATGTCAACACGATGTGCAAACACAAATAATCCGTACATCCTTGACACTTATTCTGGGAATTATGTTTTTATGCTGGGAAAATTATGCTGGGAAATAGAAGCGCTGAATAATAATATCACTTATATTGATTCTAATCATTTCTGTGGTAAGCGATGTCTCAGTCATTACCAACAGGAAATTTCAAATTAATCAACCAGAATCTAAACTTTAAAACCTACAGGTTAAATTTTAGAAGTTGAATTAACATGCCCGAAAGACTTACATGCTATACATAATGATTTATCATTAGCTCCAGAAAATATCAAAGTGAACGATGTAAATAAACTAGTTCCACACTTTGGAAAATAAAAAAAATTTGTTGTACATCTTAAATCCCAGACACAATAACAGGATCTAGAATTGAAGTTAGAGAAAATTCACAGATTATTAGAATTTGCTAAAAGTCCATTATTTTGATTAAATAATGATATATTGATATTATACAAAACTACATTGATATAGATACATATTATAGATGCATATTACTTTATATTGATATAGATACAAAAATGCGTCAACGAGCTAAATCGGAATTTGAAAAAGGTTTCTACAAAGTAATGAAATTGTTTGGTGAAACTATGGAAAATATTAGAAATAGAGTAGATGTGCATTTAGTAAAGTCACAGAAAGAATTAAAGTAAACAAAGACTAAAATTTGATAAATCAATCTTGGTAGGGTGATCGGAATTAGATATAAGTGAAACAATAATGTATGATTTTAATGTAATCATGTTAAGAAAAACTATTAAAATAAGGCAAAGTTATTTGCAGATACAGATTCATTATGTTATGATACACATAGAAAAGATTTGTATAAAAATATGGAGAGAAATATAGATTTGTTTGATTCCACAAACTATTCTAAAGAACACTCTCTATATTCGACTAAAAAATGGGAAAATGGTGGACAAAATTTATGGTATACCAATTGAAGAATTCGTCGGTCTCAGAGCAAAATTTGCGGACTGAATTGGTTTTGCAAGGCATGACACCAATCATGAACGAAAGTACTGTTACAAAATAAAACACTCATTAAATTAGAAAGCGAAAGGAGTAAATTCACAATAGAACTGAAAGATTGGACTAGTTTAGCCCTCCTATCCGCAGCAACAAATGCGATCCAAAGAAAGGAAGGAGGAAGGCACCATTTAGTATAGAGTTAGGATAACACAGAATCTGTGCAGAAAGTACATAAAAAAGTAAGTTGAGAAAGAAGATTGTGAAACAAGAGAAAAGTTGAAGAAGAAAGTTGTAGGTGCTGAAAAACAGTACAGCAGTGAACCGAAAAAAGGTGGTCCTTAATTAACACAACAAAAACAATTAATTTGAAAAAAAAGAAGGCCTACCTAACCCCCAGCTCGGGCCCTCACATTTCTCACTGGGAGGAAATAACAGAAAACGGCTTCACAATGGATGAATATAAAAGATCATTGAATAATGAACAATTTACAAAACGATTTATAATGTCCATGGCACCAATCATATCTTAAAGCAATAAATAAATTTCCATTAAACGGGAATGATGACAGTAGATTTATATATTTTCAGATGAAATCAATATACAAGCATTAAATCACTATGAAATAAATTCATTAAATTGAGGTAAAAAATATTGTCTTCAATAATAATGACTTCTTTTGCCAAGATTTGTTTTCTGTTGAAAATGAACAGTATTTGAGTTAATGAAGAAAAAACTGGTAAAAAGTATTATAAATACGTTGCTTAGAAAACATCCATTACCTGAAATGCATTTGAAATTACCTTCTGCTGTTCAGTCAGAACAAATTTTAAGCGGATATTTCAACTATAAACATACCTACACATTTTACGGTTAAGGAACTAAGGTTCAGAAGTGAATTCAAGAAGGTTATCAAGGAGTTAACTCACTCGATCAAGTGTAGGGAATCATGACATATTTTATCCACATCATTCAAAACGAAAGACAAAAATTATGCTGCTGATAGTCTAGCAAGAAGAGCCGCTGAAATTGCAACTGATCCAAATGAACCAGAAGACGTTCGACAAGATGCCAAATTAGTTGGCGCCATAATGACTGGTAAAAGCTGGGCTGGTCTCGCAATTCCAAAAAAACGTCAAAATACTCTCACTAAGGTGGGCGATAAAATCTTGAATGACTTATATTATAATCCTAAGACCGGTTTTCAACTTGTTAATAAATTTGGTTCATCTTCAACTTATGTACAGAATTGGTTAAAACTCAAAAACCTCACACTCTACATAAACCAATGAAACATAATTTTAAAAAGAGATGGGTGAAGGTTTCAAGAATTGATGATCAATGGCAAGCTGGTTTGGTTGACATGTAATGTAAAACTACATAGATCAATTAGAAAACAACTGTTTAAGAGTAATTGACATTTTCAGTAAATATGGATGGACGATTCCAATAAGTAAGAAAACAGGGAAAGAAATCAAAACTTCTTTTCATAAACTGTTCAAAAATGAATACCTTCTAAAATTCAGACAGATTAAAGGCATAGAATTTACAAATAAATTCACTCAAGACCTATTTAAGAAACATAATACTCAGTTCAGAAAATGGATCCAAAGCGCAAGTTGTGGAACGCTTCAACAGGTCGTTAAAAACTAAAATGTGGAAATATTTTACACATGTGACAACCAAAAAAAAGGGTGAATGTTTTACAAGATCTAATGCAAAATTAAAATAATAGCTATCATAGATTAATAAAAACCTCCATGATGTTAAAAATGTTTACAAACCATTGATATAACCTTTATCTAAAATTGTCGACGAAACTAAACAAACTAGGTTGGCAATAAAAGATGTACCTCATGAAAATCTTGAATCTATTAAATGATAACCTGTTGGGAAACTAGCTTTCCTCTCTTTTAAAACTTTTGCGTTTTCCATGGAAATCTGGACACGAGTATGACAAAGCTTATGGTTTTGATAGGATGGAAGGAAAATTATGCTGGGAAATAAAAATTTTGATCTTATGTGTAATGGTTTGAAAAGTGAAGGTAAAGTATATTAAGGCACAACTGGATTATGGGGCCTATTATTAAAGCAAACTCTTACAGATTTCGAAGATGAAGATACAACACATTGTTATGAGTTGTATTCAGCTGGTACCTATTTGAGAGGAGATGGCACTATAGAAGCAAATAGGAGAGAGAAATACTATACATTTCTCAGCCCTCTTACAAACAGTTCAACAAGTAAAAGCTCTTCCTGCAGTGGAAACAATTAGATCAGTAAGTCCATCAAATCGTGAACCAAGTCTTGAATTAAAGTATAGACCATGTGTTAGACCACACCATGTATCACGTTCTACAACAATCCCTAGAATAATAGAAAGGACTGAATTCCCAAGTTAGGGTCGAGACCAAAGTCCTAGACTTAGTTCATTTTTCACCCCTTCACGAAGGCCTATTTCTAGACCAACTCCGACTCCTACACCTTTTCTTCCTTCTCCCGGGGAGAGCGATTCAGACGTTTCAGGATCAAGTGTTATTGTATTACCTTCTACCATCAATGATCTTGTAAAAGTAGATCAGTTTTGTTTGGTTCGTTTAGTGTTGGAAATGCAGGAGTTTTTGATGAAGTGTAAATACTTACGCATGAGCTTTTAAAGCGGAGTTTTTAAATACTGCCGATGTTAAGATGCTCAATGATATATTGTTTAAAAAATGAAATCATAAAGCATTGTAATTAGCGATAGAAACAGTGATATCAGTATAAATTTTTGTCCAGCAATATAATTGGCAAAAGAAATAATTTTACGAAATATCACTGGTTGGGTTAGACATGTATCGTTCTATTCCTAACATTTACGAAATTTATAATGCATTTTATTTTGAATAACATTGTATTGGAAACGTAATTACAATTCCAACGGGTTGTTTTGAATACAAAGTATAAACGAATTCATTCCAAAACCATTAACAGGTTTCGTTGAAATCCAGGCGAATACTAATACTTTGAAATGATGTGTCTTAGTTCTTCATTCACCTGCGTTAATAGGATTTTTCAATAAAGAAAAGTTTTTAATCAAATAGATTGTTAAAATTTGAAGAAATTATTTTAGAAGGTGTTGGAAAACATGGAAGTATAAATATAGTGAACATAATGTCCGTTAGCGCAATACTCGTTCATTGCAGCGCATTAACGGCTCATTCCTCAACGGTTTTTGCTTAATATTTCATATTCATTTTTCCCCAACGTTCCACCAGGATATGAAATTGAAGAAAATTCAAGCAAACCAATTTATCTATCGAAATATTAACCTTTAATGTATGATTTGAAAATTTGGCTTACTCATCAAATAGACACTCTTTAAAAACTAGAGGTGAAGAAGTAACTGTTCGATTGCACCTAAGATCTAGAAATTAAAATAATTTAAAATAATTGTTTTTAAAAAATGGATACCTTGAGACGGAATGAAAACTTAAATGTTTATCAATGAATTGAAAAAATTGTACAAATAAATTGAAAATTCCGAATGTCCGAGGTTTTTGCATGAGAGATACTGTACCTGAATACCCTCTAGAGACTGAATGCGGAATTTAACTTTAGACACCGAAAAAGGAATAGAAATTTATTGGACTTGTTGGTATAAGAAAGATAATATATGCTATTACTCTGACAGTTATGGTTTAATTTCTCCAATTGAATTCAAAGACTATTTAATAAATTGTTTTGATATCGTTTTCTCTACTTACAAAATGCAGAAAATAGGTGGTGTAATTTGTGGACATTTATGTCTAGAAATGTTAGAGCGTTAAGAAAATAAAAGCAACCTTTCATGTAATTCTCTTAGACCATTATAAAACTTCACTTAATTTTTAGAAAATATACACAACTTATTATTTTTCTTTAAAGAAATTGTGGGCTTTAGCCGGAAAATAAAGTCACGAGAGCTACAGTAGCACCCCTACCAGCACTCGGACTCACCTTCCACAACAGTCGTCCGCAGCTTGGAGCCGGCCGGGCTGCCGGGTACGACTGCTCAGAGGGTAACCGTCACCCCTCCCGGAGCAAGATGATCACTCCTACCAGTTGCCGAGTGCTCTCACCCGGGACAACTGCACGGCTTCCCTGCTGCAATAACTCTAGTTTCTCAGCAGAAACTAAACCAACTCCGTCACTGAGTCTCGATACTGAGCGGAGGCGCAACGCAAAAAAAACATGTACGTAGTTATGTCCTTACTCCACGACTCTGAACGACACACTGCTGCCGGCCGCCCGCAGCCGCTCGGCTGCGGCAGCAAGATCGCCGTCTCCCGGAAGCAGAGCGCACGCCGTTACAGCGCCCTCTGGCGGCGGCAAACACCACAACACCACAGAAATGTCTTGCTGAAATTTTTGTGCAGCTTAGTTGTTTTTTTTTGTCTTCCTGTAAATAAAATCATGAACATGAAAATAATTTTGAAGAATTTTCACAAAATGTGGAGCAAATAAAAACCTTACCTGAAGATTGTAATCTAAAGCTATTAAATGATACAAATGAAGCTCTCTAAAATGAAAAAAACTGGATTGGAATAAATTATAAACAAGTATTATGAGAAAAATATGAATCTGGAAACAGATTTACAACTTTAATTTTCGGCTATGGACTTAATCGTAGAATTCTTCGAATCGTTAATTTATGAATTATCTGAAAAGTTCAGTGCTCTAGAACCAAAAATCGTTTCAACTGATGAACGACCATTAGGTATAGACTCAACATTGATAAAGAAAATCGATGAAATTGATGCCAAATTTGAAAACGTTGACAGACTAAAGGAGTTGAAGCTAAATCTTAAGTTGTGAACTTAAACATAACCAATTTGAATGACGGTAAAATTCCCGAGATTCAAGAAAACTTCAAGAACCGAGAGTTAGGGATGAAGAATCAAATGGATAAAAAACTGAAGTGCTTAAAAACTAAAATTGATGATGAAATTGATTCAAAGAACAAATTAATAAGTAACCACGTTGAAGAAAAAGAAAAAATATAATTAATGTTGTGAACGAAAAAGAAATGAGCTTGCAGACATCATTTAATGTTCAAATTCAAGAAAAGCTGACGAATTTAGAACAAAAACTAAACAGTGATGTTAATTAGAGAAAAAAGGAGAAGCTTAGAGGCACGACTAGGTGAATTATTTGATAGAAATCACTTTGTTATGGAAAGCACAGTAGCCTTGGCACCCTCATTTGTTGAAGTTGACAAGAGGCCTAAAAAATTAGAGTCTACAATAACCTTATCTAGGGAAGAAAAGTTCAACGATATGAACCAAAATCATTCTGGATTTACGAGCAGAGTCAGGTCCATTAAGAAAGATAGAAGAATTAACAAGAAACTTGAGTGATGTAGAAAGTCTTTCGAGGATTTTTCTAGAGATTTTATTTCTAATCAAAATGATAAAAGTCAGTTAAAATTATTATTTCAGAATGAAATTGATAATGATGCAAAATTAAACCAGGAAGTGGAGAGTTTGAGGGAACGTGTAAACAATTTTATATCAACGAGAGTTCGAGAAAAATTAGAGAATTGGAAATACTGTTTAGCGAAAATGATAGGCGCTAGTATTTTTGGACAATGGTAAAAAATCACTATTATTTTCACAAGCAGGATCTCCCGGAATACGTGTTCCAATATGTGTTTCTAATCGAAGAATTTGACGCTGCGAATAAAACATATGTTGCCGAAGTTTTAGAAAATTTGAGGCTTCATCTCAAAAATTATATAGAGGTTGGAGAAAATTTTATCAATGAAAATCTTCAGTTCAGAAGTGATGCTATCCAAACTTTACTTGATGAGAATACCCCAATCATTCAAGAAAAACTCAATAAAAATACGCAAAATCTCGATGAACACAGAAGAATGTTCGATGTAAAAATAGAGGTTATTCGGAAGGGCACTTTAGAACACATAGGGTTCTTGAAAAACGAAATTAAGCGATTAGAAGAAAACGTAATGAAAAGTATGAAGATATATTATAGTAATCTAGAAAGGGTGTTTTTTGACAGGAGTTCCTACATTGAAACATTTAAAGATAATCTCCATTTACAGGATAGGGATACGATTATAAATGCGGAAGAATGAAAAAATTAAAAAGTCACAGAAATTGGTAGATGATAAAACTGATATGAAACAAAGATTAGTAACGAGGGAGAACGCATTAAGATGGGAAACTGATGAACCTTTAAACTAAAAAAAATTGGTTTCAGAATGGAATAAATGTGGCAAAATAACTTTCTAAACTTTCTAAAATACGCCCTAACCGCGCAAAATGACTTCCTAACGGTGTTATGTAACATACTGCCTTCCTGAAGAATTGAAATAAGTAAAGTATTTACAGAAGTTACAGGGCGATAGGGTTACACGAGTGGTAGGTGTTGGAAGTAATGTTAGAATGCCTGTGTTTGGACAAGTGAATAGTGGTTGAATAAGTAGTGAAAAATGCGTTGAATGTGATGAAAAATGGAAAAGCTCCAGGTTTGGATGGCTGCACGGTTGAATATCCAAAAATAGGAGGAAATGCAGTTGTAGAATGGTTGGTACGTCTGTTTAATGTGTGTTTTGACGCTGGTAAAGTGCCTGTAGATTGGAGTAGCGCGTGTGTAGTTCCGTTGTATAAGGGTCAGGATGACAGGTATGAGTGCAGTAATTCCAGAGGTGTAAGTCTGCTGAGTGTCGTTGGGAAGATGTATGAAAATGCTTTAATTGGAAGAGTGAGAGTGATGACAGATGTTGTGCTTGGTGAAGTACAATGTGGTTTTAGAAGTGGTAGAGGTTGTGTGGATCAAATGTTTGATGTGAAACAGGGAATGAGAAATACTTGGCGAATGGAAAAGATGTGTATAGGGCGTTTATGGATCTGGAGAATGCGGATGACAGGGTGGACAGTGAGGCATTATGGCAGGTTGAAGGCTTGTATGGAGTGAGTGGGAGATTGTTGAATGCAATCAAGAGTTTCTTCATTGAAAACAGAGCATGTGTGAGAGTAGCGAATGTTGTGAGTGACTGGTTCCCATTTGTGATGGCGTGAGCCAGGGATGTGTGATGTCGCCGTGGTTGTTCAATTTGCTTATGAATGGCGTAGTGAGAGAAGTAAATGCGAGAGTGTTCGGAAAAAGTGCGCAGTTGGTGGGACAAAATGGTACGATAAATTGGAAAGTGTGTCAGCTGCTGGCAGATGATACCGCGCTTGTGGCTGATTCTGAGGAAAAACTGAGGAGACTGGTTGCAGAGTTTGGTTAGAGTGTGCGAAAGGCGTAAATTGAGGGTAAATGTGAATAAAAGTAAGGTGATGAGATGTTCAAGAGGTGGAGTGTTTGAAACCTTGGATGTGAGGATGAATGGTGAAGTATTAGAAGAGGTGGAGCATTTTACGTACCTCGGGTAGGACGTTAGGGGGTCACCCCAGGCTAACGCCAGGCCCCTGTCGGTCCGGTGAGCTTTTTTTTGTTTTGTTGTTGTAAAAGGACCCTCAGGTGGTGGACTACTCGGTCCTAAAATTTTGTGGCACTACGGACACTAGATCCCCCCCCAGGAGGGGGTAAGGGGACCAAAATTCCTGAATTTTCACCCCATTTTGACCACATGTTAAAAGAACAAAAAATGGGAAATGGAAAATGTAAAACTTCAACTTTGTTTACAATGCTTCAAGGACTCTAAAACTGTCTTTGGTTTTGTTCTAGCATGAAAACTCAATGAGTTCTATTCATTTGAAATATCGATAAAAATGAACTAAAAAAAATTTTCTTCATTTTTTTGAGACAACTAAGGCCTGAATCGAATAAATGAATGGAAGAAATCATGTTTATTTTAAAAAATTACATTCAATAGTCAAATTTCATTAGAATCAGACTACAAATTTAAAAGTTAATCATATTTATAAAAAAATTTCATTTTTTTCATTTTTTTTTAATTACAATTCACAGGGTGAATATGAAGTTATGCATGGAGATTATCGAAATAAAAATGAAAACAGCATTCAATTACATAAATTCTCCATTAAATTACACTTCAATAAAAAATTTTGTTAATGGCTTAAACTCACACCCTAAACTTTCAACATTCAAAAGAGGACTTGCCATTGAGTTTTCCTGCTAGAACAAAAACAAAGACAGTTTTAGAATTCTTGGAACATTTCTAACAAAAGTACGGTAGCAAACTTCCAAATTGTACAAAAAGATGTTTTTTATCAATCACAAAACCCAAAATTAGTGTGTTTGATTAGTGAGAAAATATCGCACATAAAAAGAACGAAAAGTTACAAATGTAAAATTTTTTACCGTACTCTTGTTAGAAATGCTCCAAGGATTCTAAAACTGTGCTTGGTTTTGATCTAGCATAAAAACTCAATTACTAGTCTTTTTTTTTAAATATTCATAAAAATGAACCAAAAAACAAATTTTTCAAATTAAAAAAAAAAATTAGGCCTAAATCGAAAAAATTACACGAGGAAAAAAGTTCACTTTCAACATATACATATAGTGGCCAAATTTCAAACGCATCGGATGAAAAAAAATGAATTCTTGGGTTGACCCCCTGAAGGATAGCATGGAAGTAGAAGTGAGGCATCGATTGAGTGAAGGCTGTAAGACATTGCAATGAGGAAAAATTTTTGAATGCAGGAGTTTGAGTATGAATGCTAAGAGGGGACTGTCTGAAAGCTTGATCGTGCCAGTTTTGTTTTATGGAGCAGATTCCTGGGGTTTGAGAGTAGCTGAGAGGAGGAAGTTGGATGTGTTTGAGATGAAGTGTTTGAGGAGCATGTATAGAGTAACAAGAAGAGATAGGATGAGGAATGAGTTGGTTAGGGGACAGATAGGGGTAATTAAAAAGTTGATAAGGCGAGTGGATGAAAGAGTGCTTGGATGGTTTGGACATGTTGAAAGAATGAAAGTTGAGCGGCTGGTGAAAAAGATTTATATGTCGGAAGTGAGTGGTATTAGAGCGCGAGGTAGACCACAGATGAGTTGGATGGATGGGGTGAAACGTGCTTTGTATGAGAGGGGTCTGATTGTGGACGTGGCGAGAGGGATGACTGCGGACAGAAGTGAGTGTGGGCAGTGCATGAGAAGTTAAATTTTTTTGACGCTGTACTAGAAGCCTGCCTGTATGTGATTGGGTTGACCTGTCCTGTGCGGGGGGAGGGGCTGCACTCAATGAAGCGGTCGGGGTAAACCAGCCATGGCTGTCGGGCCTGACGCGGTTGTGCTGGGCTGCTGCTGATCCTGGCAGTTCTGGTGCGGCCAGTGCTGCCTCTCTCGCCTCCTAGTGACTAAGGGTGATGATTGTGGCTTGCTGTCGGATACCCTCCCATGGGGAGGAGAGGCCTGGTATTTGTATGATGCTTTAATTTCCAAGAAAACCGTCGATTACTTTACCAAACGCTCTTTCCGCATCTTGTTCACTGGCTTCCACATTGGTGTAAAAGTGCTTGCCCTTTAACAGAGTTCAAATTTGGGGACCGTCATATATGCCTGCGTGGAGCTTAGCATCACTGATCTGTGGTAATTTTTGCAGTAGATACTTAAAAGCTTGGCCTTCTTTATTCAGTGCTTTGGAAAAAGTTCTTCATCAGGCCAAGCTTTATCTGAAGAAGAGGCAGTAAAACATTTTTGGGAGGGACTAGAGGTTGAGCTACCACGTTGTGGGAGCCAATTTGGAATGTCTCCCGAGATGGCCAGTCTTTTTAGAAGACTATCCGCCCGGCCACCCCATAAGCACATGAAGCAAGGATATTTTGTGTAGCCTCCTTGCATCCCAAGATGAAGGCACACAACCTGAAAGAAAGGATTAATTCTTAAATACGTTAAAGGGGAGGTAGCCTCTTTAGGAAGTTTTTCTTTAATATTGAACCTAGAGAAATAAAATTTGAAATACTGATAGGAAATGCAATTGGAAATCATTTGTCGTCTATGAAATAAAGCGATTTTCCCCATAGAAAACGAGATATTCATTGAAAACAAGATTTTTGGGGGTTTTCAAAATGTATCTCCCACAACAGTTTTTGAGTAAAAGTGATGATTTTAGTGTTATTGGATGCAAAAATCGTTTAAATTCCAAAACTTAATATTGCATTCTCCAAACTTTAGTTTGAAGTCGAAAAAAACATAAAAAAAATTCCAAGGCATGACTTCTTTCGTAAAATTTCGAACTTTATGACGTCACAACTTTTGATCGAAAATGAATTTTGAATCGCCATGTTAGTTTTTGTAATGCCCAAGTCTGTCCGCATCCAATTATACCAAGATCATTACTGTAGCTCAAAAACTGTGGGAGATGTATTTTGAAGAACAAAAATCCCCACTTTTCAGTTGAAACCAGCTAGAGAAGGGGTAAGTAATTGACTTTGGAACGAGCGAGTACGCGTGCTTGTAAGCCCCGTAGCATCAGACCCAGTGCACGTACGAAGCTAATTTTTTCATAGAAGCTTCCTAACATGTTTGTCTTGCTTTCGAAAATAAAATCGAAACATGAAAAAATTCAGTCATTTTTTCTAATTTTGGGGCTATCTCCCTTAAATGTGGGAAATTAAAATTGAAAGCTGTCTTTATGCTATGCTTGCAAATTGATGCACATGGTTTCTAAGAACTTTTATTTATTGCATAGACAATTTTCATGAATTTTAAAAAGAGTGGGGAGAAACTAATATGTTTATCATGTCCTTCTATCATTGGTATTTAGAAGCAAACATCATTTGAAATATTTGAAAATTTCAATACAGTGTGCAACATGCCGACAGACTGTTGTAAGATCAATACTATTGAATTTCTGAAACTTACCCATGGATGGCAAATTTTTTTAAAAACAAAGATTTGTAATGACAAGAAGGAACTGGAAAATATATCGTACCCTGAGATCACCACATTTAAACCAGTTGGGGTTAGAGTACTTGATTGTATTAATCAATACTTCCATATTTTGTTGCTTTTTATTAACTGAACGAAATGGTCAATAGGTACGGATGTCATTTTATTGCCAATATTTAAGAATACTGCCTTCAAGCTTCTGCTAGAAGAATCAATAAAGAGCCTCCATTCACTTGGTTTGTAAGAAACGCCAAGTGCCTCAATTAAACCTTTTACATCATCGCAAAACACCAAAGAGCTGCAAGAATCAGCTGCAACGAATTTTCGAAACTCTTCGTCTCTATTTCTGAATCAAAAGTATGTAGTTTCTTGAGAGAGGAGGTTGCTCTCACTTAGACGGGATGCAAGAAGTTGTGCGTTCTCTTTAGAAAGACCAAGATCTCTAGTCAAGTCATTTAACTGACCTTGAGTAAGTGGTCTTGGCGAAGTCATTATAAACATAGGCTGACATGTCACTGAAGTGCCAGTGTCATCCACTTCTATTTCTTCTATATTGTCTTGTTGCTCAGTATTTTCAGGGGGAGAAGGAACTGAAACTCCTGGACCATGTGGTAGTGGTTGAATGGCAGAAGGAACATCAGGATAGACTACAGTGTGCTTCTTCTTCTTATTGACACCTGAAAAAAATTTTGCATACTAAATTTACATACTTTTAATTCACTCAACCCTCGATTCCACATTTGTATGCACAATTTTCACACCATAAAAATTCACGATTTTTAAATACAATCAATTTTTTAAACCAAATCTATCCACAATTTTTCTACCAGAATAACACACTATTTTCATACACAATTACAATTTTAAAAGGCAACCAATAGATTTTTGTAAGCATTTTTAGATTTGTCAAGGACTATATTCTTAAAGTAATTATCTCACCTTTGAGATTGGTCATGCAAACACGGCAGTCTGTAATATGGTCCTTGCCTTCTCTACACATCATAGGTACACCAAATGCCAAACAATTCGTTTTGCCCTCACTCCAGCGCCTTAAGGCTATGACACAGACTTTGCAGCACACATACGGAGCAAAGCCTCTATCTTGATCGCCTAGCTTTAATCCAAAATATGCTTTTTAAAGTTACTTTACCAACGGCGTTTTAGTGCACTGCTGGTCCCTAAAAGTGACTTTACCACACACATAACAAAGTCAATCAGGACTGTTTTTACACTTGCTATTCATTTTTATGAAACAAAAGGAGTTTTGCTAATGTATTTGCCTGCAAAATAATTCACAAAGATAAATAAAATTTTAGAAATTTAAACACTGTTCATAGATGAGAAAAGTCATGGATTAAAGTGACAACACAGTTGGAGAGATAGCAAGCAACACACAACCACTCGCACTCGCGGTCAGCAAGAGACTCAACTCTCAAACGCCACCTAGGGAGGTCGGTCTGTATCTTAAAAACAAGACCTGATTGAGCAATATGTATGCTTGATTTGAATTTAGGAGACAAATTTCACTGATAACCACCTATAAAACCCTCAGGAACGTTGATGACGCAGATCAGTGAATTAACCCAACCCTGTTTAATTTATGATTAATGGCATACTTGAAGATTCTCATCCATAACAACAAGCATCCTTGCATGCAGATGATGAGACACTATCGCTTGAACACACTGATCTACACCAGGCATTTAGTATTTTGCAGGATAATTTGGTACAATTCTTGGTTGGTCACAACGCTGGGGATTCCAAATATCAGCAAAAAAACTAAATACTTGCTCTTTACAAAAAATCGTATGAAGCCCCTTTCCCCCTAAGATTTATGAGCTCAAACATTGAACAAGCAAACAAATTTGAATCCCAGGTAGTCACACTGGGTGTGCAAGTGAGGTGGGGCCAACACATAAAAAAGCTGCAAATAAATGTGAAAAAGATATCAGGCTTCTGCGTATGCTCTCAAATATTAAATGGTCGGCAAACTTCATGATTCTCAAAAAAATATAGAGCTCACTGCTTTTACATGAGCTGGAGAATACCAGCTTCTTGGTGGATACAGCTTATGTAACTACACCTTTTTCACTTCAAATTAATCCAAGTCAAGTTCAATTTAATCCGAGTCAAGTTCAATTTAATCCGAGTCAAGTTCAATTTAATCCGAGTCAAGTTCAATTTAATCCAAGCCAAGTTCAATTTTATCTAAGTCAAGTTCAATTTGATCTAAGTAAAGTTCAAATAAATCCAAGTCAAATTCAAATTAATCCAAGTCAAGTTCAATTTAATCCAAGTTAAATTAAAATTAAAAACACTCAAATTTTACATACATATATATGAAAACATTTGAATTTTATGTATGTAGTGTTGTATTCCGTACTATCGGTTTTAAAAAAAATTTAAAAAATGCCGTTTTCAGTATCTTATGTACCGACTTCTCTAATATAGGAAGGAGTATGGAAGAAAAGTGTTTCTCATTGAATTTGGATCAGCGCTTTCCTCAAGATGGATCTCTACAACCAATCAACAGACTATGAAACAAGTGAAGATGAACAAGAAAATATACGCGCAGGAGTAAGAAGAGGAGTTAAGAGAGGAAAATACAAAAAAACACGAGAAGAAAAATGCAGAGTGATAGATGCTGCATTGAAAGATGAAGATTAGAAAGCAGTGGCAACATTTTTCTTGCTAATGCAGGAATGTATCTGTGTAGTAATGTGCTCATATAAATTGTAATCAAACGGAATCGTACATTAGTACTCAGTGAATCGCATTTGTATATTTTTTTGTAATTAAATAAACAAATCGTCCGGTAGTAATCTTTTTGTATTTGTATTTGCATGTATAAGATTTTATTTATATTTGTAAAAATATACATGTGATAAAGTAGAATTTCACGCATATAAATATCTATAAGTGTCAATAAATCCTCGAAACCATGTGGATGTGTAACAAAAAATTACCTTTTGAACACAAATATTTGAATGTATGCACACTGTCATCAATGTAGAATTTTAAAACAACTTTGATGAGGAGTATAATACGAAGGTATTATTATTACCTTGCATCTTTTACACCGCTCAAAGATCTGAATCACACTCTGCCTCCTGATACTGGATACATACCGCATTTTACGACAGCTTGTTCTTATATTGCAAAAATTTTATGTATTCCTTGCTAAAAGGAAAACCACAGTCATGCTCATCATATCCAATAGATACATATTAAACACAAAAAAGCTCAAATTAACAAATGATTACGTCAATTTTTAACTAAACTTAGGGTTTGATTAATTTGAATATGACCTAGATTAATTTGAACTCGACTTAGATTAAATTGAACTTGACTTGGATTAATTTGAACTTGACTTGGATTAATTTGAACTTTACTTGGATTAATTTGAACTTGACTTGGATTAATTTGAACTTGACTTGGATTAATTTGAACTTGACTTGGATTAAATTGAACTTGACTCGGATTAATTTGAAGTGAAAAAGGTGTAGTGTCAGGGTGCTCGATAGGGCATAGTATGTAACTGCTAGATTGATGCTAGGGGCTCTGAGATGCACCAGAGTCAACAATATTGAAGCAGAGACGAACCTAATGCCTCTCAAGTACTCTCAAAAAAGCCGACTGTGTCAATATGCTGTAAGAATATTAAGCATTCCAGAACACCCTGTTAGAACTTTGATATAAGATTATTATCCTTCCTTTGTAATAGAAAACAGCCCTCACCTACTCCCTTTTCTGGACGTACTGTATATATTATTCAATAAAAGAACTCAACATAGAAACTAAGTATATTGCATGCATAAAAATGAAATACAAATACGACATACTTGAGATACGCTGCCAGCCTAGCCTTAAAATGCAACATAAGGACACTCTATTGCATGTCCATTGGTCACTTTTATTTCTGCTCCTGCAATAGTCCCGTGCCAACAGAAGGGAAATTAACACAGACGGCTCGCATCAAGACAATAAAGTAGGGATTGGTATTTCTTTCGAAAATTACAGCATCTTGGCAAGATTACTAAATAAAACTTCAATTTTCACAACCAAACTAACTGAAATTTTTCATGTCATCAAGTTCATAAAAACAAACAAGGAGAATTAATTCTGTTTGCAGACTCCTTCAGTTCTAACCTGGCCTTGAACCAGTTATTGCCTTCTAAACACTTCTTAAAATTTGAAATCAAGAACCTCATGCATAAATTACAACCAAACAAGTTAATAATAGAATGGGTACCAATCCATGTACGCATCCCAGGAAATGTAAAAGCAGATGAGCTAGCCATAGCGACAAATAAGCTTCACACTGTTAGCTTCAATTTCTTAGCTCATCCAGACCTTTAATCAATTATCGAGAAGCATTTAAATTACAAATGGAAACAAGATAAGATCTGAATTCAACTGAATATCATGACATAAAACCAACAGTAATAACGGCACTATCCAGAAGACACCCAATAATTTTTACAAGACTTCGGCTACTTACTACTCTCTTAACTCATCAGCATCTTTTCTTGAAGCTTTCACATTCTCAGTGCCGCTTATGTGAATGTCAGATAAGCATAAGCCATGTGCTAATAGATTTTCCTATGCATGATGCCAAAAAATGTTTCTTAAAAATTGGGCAAACAATAATAACACAGCTTTCAAATTAGAAATGCATCCTTGTTCCACGTTTGATTCAAAGCTGCTACTTAACTTTCTACGTGATAGCCAACTTGCCAATGAAATTTGAATTGTCCCACGTCCCAAAAGCTCAAATGTCAAACACTAATACCTTCAATTGCAGAGGAGTCTAAAGACCAACTGCTAAAAAAATAACGAGCATGACTTGCTGTTCCAAAAAAGCCGTAAATAGCAAATTTTAGATGAATTTTTAATCAATGTTATGGTATCATGTATCATTTGGACGTATTTAAATACAGTTCACAAAACTATCTGGACTGCTACTAGAAGTGCAAAATTTTGCTCATGTCAGGGCATGATGAAGTTGCCTTACATTCTTTCCTAGAACAAGTGAAAAAAGGAGTCAGGCAAGCATAAATGCGTGCCTGTTGAGTCTTAACACGTTTACTACGTTTGCAAAGTTGTTACGGTTGGATGGGCTAGGTTGTGAGAAGCAGAATTGTGTCAGCAAAATGCGCTGTGACCCACTTTTCCCCCAGTATAAACTAGGGTGCGACGTTCTCAGCGCCGCATTTTGTCGGACTCTCCAGCATCAAGTATCATTAAACGCCGCCGCTCTCCAGTGTGTCAATATCCTTCGGTACACACTTGGGTATTCATGCACAACATTGGTAACCTGTAAACGGACATCGAAGTTCACGGAAGACAATGAGAAGATAGGGAATATAATCAAGAAGAGAATTGTGAATAAGTGAAGAAAACAAGTTTATGAATACGTGAAATAGTATTGTTCGACGAAAACTATAGTGAATAGGTTTCTGAAGAAGATCTTATGAAGAATTACCCTGAATTTTACGTCAGTGTTTCAACACGGCAGAGAATAATAACTGAAGAAATTGCCAGAGCAACAAGAAGCTTAGAAGACGATTTGCACAATAGTCAGAGAACTTCATAGCAACGTAAAGTCGAGGTGATAATTAGGATCACGCTTAACTTTCAAGAACCAAAGGAAAGGAGAAGAACCAGTGTGACCTACATCTCTACAGGTAATTTTGGATCTCGCCGTAATTTTGAATCGTGCGTCGTGAGACAACGGGAGTGGTGGAGAATCTACGTCAGCGTCGACATCGTGAACAGTGAATATTGAACAGTGAACAGTGCCAGCGTGAACAGAATATTGAACAGTGAACAGTGCCAGCGTGAACAGAATATTGAACAGTGAACGGTGCTAACGTGAACAGTCGGTCTTCGAACAGTCAAGTCCAAGTCAGGAGCAACATGAGCAACCCTGGGCAACGTCAGCTGAGCGCCTAGTAAAACGCTCTCGGCGTCCATTATTTTTTTGTTTTAGTAATTTTTACCGCAGTTTTTTTTAAGTGAATGAAGCAAGGTCAGACGCTTGGCAGCAATGCTCCCAGTCATTTAAGCTCAGTAAAGATTGATTTTTTGTGCTAGTTTAGAAATTGATTTAATTTTTTCACAGATTTAGAGAATTGTGCTGTGTTTTTCTCTCAGTATCGTTAGGAAAAGTATTGGTAGGCCTTTGGTATTTGACTTTAAGACGTACATTTTGTATTTAATTTTATCACGTGTTATTATTTTTTAGGAGTGTTAATATTGAGCGGCAAAGTAATTCTTATACCAATCCATGTCGGATTCTGAGTCAGATAGTGAATACATTCGTTCGACAACGACAAAGACACATCGGTTCCGAGTTTCGGTGCCGAGATTTAGAGGTCAAAGTGAGCATACGAGAAATATGACTGAACCGACGGCAGCTGGTCCTAGCGTCTTGACAACTCAAACTGTAACGTTCAGTACACCTAGTGTAACAACAATGACTACATCTAGCAATTCCGTAGTGACTGCGTTGCCTAGCGGCAGCACCATTTTGTCCAGCGCGGAACTACCGCTGTTCAGGGGCCGTAAGCGAATGGAAGACCCAGAATTTTGCGAGACGAAAACATTCAAAACTCACTGGGTCAATCTTAAAGCGTATATGACATTGCTTCCCGAAAAAATTCAGATGAGGTTGAGAATGAGTTACTTGTGCGATCCGCACATAAGCAAGTCGGAGATTTCAACTCTGTTGTACCTAAATTAGTAAATCAGGATCTGAACTATTCTTCAGATGAGGTTTTGAGCATCCTGGACCACATATATCTATCAAAGAAGGAGAAATTGATTCATGCACATGTGACCTAAAACAGTTGCGTTTCATATGGAATGAGAGTTTGGCAGCCCAACTGGTCACAGCTTTGGCTAAGATCAGGAAGTTGGTCGAACATCTCTTGACTAGTTCGAAAATTGCGTTTCAGAGACATCCCTTTCTTGTCGCGAGTGCGAATGCAAACGAGCTAACAAAGTTTGATGGGGATTTAATCGCTTTTAGTTTAGCAACGACGATATTAGCTCCCTTGCTTGACGAAAATTTCGCAAAAAAGGTTTTCTCGCGACCGTTCCTAACCTCTGAAGAGTTACTAGCCCGGATAGTTTCAGTATTACGAAATCATCCAGAGTGTAAACCAATTATTGCGCATGCAAGGACTGGAGCACAGTATTCGGCTAGAGAGACCTTTCTAGTAGACGTGCCTTACGAGACGGATAGTAACGGGCAGGAACCACTTGATGAGGTCTTCTACACCTCTTAGCACAGTAATCGTCGTTTTCCGGAGCGCAGACCATGTTCCAGACCCTGGTTTAGAACTTCGAGGTACTCGAGACCCAGTGCTTATGTAGGCGAAATAGCTTTAGGATCTCTGGAGAGTAACGAAACTCAAGTGGAGAACTCGAGACAACATGTTAGTAATTTTGGAACCAAGACGAGATAAATTCCCTGCTGTTCACTATGTAATAGATCAGGACACGTAAATACTACATGCAGGAAATAAGGCGGTCTGGGCAAACCAAGTACCTCAAGTAGAACCTGCTATACATGTCATCAGTTGGGACATTTTGCTCGTGAGGGTAAAGCAAATTTAAACAGGAGCGGTAATAGCCGTGGCAAGCGCGAGGCACACTATGTTGAAGCTCCTGAGAACAACACAGATGATTTTTTACAGTAAACGCTGACAAGAGCGAGATGGCTGGTGCTGAGGGTGAGAGGGAGTCTTCGACAATTATGCCCGAGGGTCGGTCCACAACTCTCGTAAATCCTGATATCGTATTTGCGAAGCCAGTTGCGGTAGCTAAATCAACAGAAGTTGTAGATCTTTTGTTTCAGTGTAAGAATAAATTTGCTGTTTTGAAAGAACAAAAACTGGCTGAAGGAGGAAACATCAGAACAACCAGCAGTGGTTTGTCTGGCAGCTACGATAATGACAGCAAGTCGGCTGAGACAGGAAGGAGAATGGTTGATCTCGTTGAGGAAATCAAAAAACCACACGATCATACTGATGAACAACCAAAAGTTTTTAAGTGCTCTAATTGACAGTGGTAGGGATAAGTGTCTAATTAGTTACCGAAACATCAAGTGCCTAAACGAGAAATTAAAACTTAGTTATTTGAGCATCAGAGGACTGAATTCTAAAAGTCAAGTTACATGAGAAGTTGATCTTTCCATTACCTTGCCTAATAATAAACAATTGAATACTAGTGCGTTGATCATATAAGACGGTGAATTTAACTGAGATGTAATCCTAGGAAGGGATGTTATTAAAAATGCAATGCTCAATTTTAAAGAAGGTTTTATTGATTTAGACGAAGTGAAGTGCCCTTTCATGATGTGCATGAGATGCACGCACAAAGTAACGGAGAAGTAATAATGAACATCGTGAATAATACAGACTGTTTGATGTCAGAGGCTGTTGCCCATAGCATGCGAAAAAAGAAATATTTAAAAAAGCAGAGAGAAAAAAGCAACCTAGATTAAAAAGACACAAGCATAGAGATAAAAAAGCTGTTGAGAAGCAGACAGAGACACTGAAGAAAAATGAGAGAGGAAAAGAAAAAAGGTCGTTAGTGGTACACTGCGGGGCAGTTGAGATACCGAGTAATTCATTAAGGGAATCTTCTACCCTGCACTTCACCTCATTTTCAAATTTCAATGTCCACATTCCTATTGCATCTAGGAGAACGAAAATACATGCAGATATGTAAAATGGAATTCTAAACACATATGCTTCTATAAAAATTTTCAATTCAAATTTGTGTTGTGCAAGACAAAATTTTTTTCAGATTATTAGAAAAAATATTTATTCTTATACAAAACCCTACCCACTCTACAATTTTCATCGTAGAAGCATGATTGTGGTCTCATTCGATGCGGAAGGACTGTAGGACCAAAGTATCGATGAATATTTTCCAATTTCGTATTAGAAAAAATTTATCGTTACGTATGTCCGAAAAATGTCTCCCCCCAGAAAATTCCTAGATTACTTTTTCTAATCTTGGATTGCAGCATTCTATTGCAACTAGGTTAACGAAAATGCACACAGGTATGTAAAATTAAATTCCAAACACATTTGCCCCAGTAAAATTTTTCGATTTTCGCGATAGAAAAAAGTTATTGGGCGTAGATAATGATAAAGTTTTTATTTTTTTATGCGCTAAACCACACCCCTTCTACAATTTTCAACGTTAAAGCATTATTTTAGTCCCATTCGATGCGGTTTGACGGTGAAAACAGGGTAGTGAAGTGAAATTTTATTTGATTTTCAAATTAAACTTTAATTGGGGAAGAACTAAAATTTTTATTTTTTATTCTACATGTTGAACATGTGTAACAATAACTTTTTCTCGTTCAAGATGCTAAAAAATTCTTCTTTACGAGGTTTCTACAATCTTTCCGCGTCGAATGCGATAAAAATCACGCTTCTACGTTGAAAATTGAAGAGTGGGCAAGGTTTTGCGCACGTAGATGTATTTTTTCTATGTTCGCACAAGAACTTTTTTCTATGACAAAAATCGAAAAGTTTTATGGCAGCAAATGTGTTTGGGATTTAATTTTACATATCTGTATGTATTTTCGTTAACCTAGTTGCAATAGAAATGGGCAAAAAGAAGTCTGTAAAATTTGGTTCTTAGTAATATGGAAGCAGTAGATGAGCTGGAAGTAGAACAAGAGGTATACATGACTACGGTATAAAAAGCTGTACGAGAGGCTAATTTGTATGTGGTCAATGAACTGTCGGACTCAATCAAAGTCGCTACGTGTTCTGGTGGAAGTTTAAATACCATTACTAAGGAAGAACTCGGGTTTGAAGCCAATCAAGGGATGCAGAACTGTTATTGTTCTCGTGTTGACGAACGGGAAGCTTATGCACAAGATGGGAGTGTGTCTAATGAACTTAGGGGCAAACGACGCCCGCTAACAATTAATGACGTAAATTGTGACGATATTGACGCAAAACCATTACTGATTAACGCGTTAAACAATTTCCGTGACGTAATCACGCTAGAAGACGAGACTATAGGTGTTACGAATTAATGAAACACAAAATTGTGCTAAAGCCTGATGCGCCAGTGCTAATTATCCCGCCCTACCGTATTCCTCGTAAATATCAAGAGGACCTAGTCGAAGCTAACAAGCAGATGCTTTCGCAAGGTATTATAGAACCCTCTATGTCAGAGTATTATTTGCCTGTTATTGTTGTAAAAAAGAAGAGTGGCGAGAGACTTCCAGTAATTGGTTTTAGAGCCCTCAGTAAAATAATAGTTAAAAAATCGTATCCGATCCCACGGCTAGATGAAATCCTTTCTGGAAGAGATAGCCGGAACTTCATTGCTTTTAGCATAGGCTACGAGAAGTTTCAATTCCGTAGAATTCCTTTTGGCCGTAGTTCAAGTCCGAGCGCTTTCCAGTGTGTAATGTCCTCTGGCGTTTCAAATGTTATCGGAAAACTTTTTTTCGTCATTTTAGATGATATGTTAGTGTTTTCGAAATCTAGGAATCAGCATTTGACCGACTTAAAAAATGTTCTGAAAAATTGAGGGACGGAAATCTATCTCTGAAGCTCGATAAATGCAAGTCTTTAAAAAATTCGATTGAATACCTTGGCCATGTCGTGTCAGCTGAGGGTATTCGCTGCAAAGAATCAGAGAAACACAAAATTCCCTGTTCCCAAAAACGTGAAGGAATTGCAGAGATTCTTAGGAGTCGCAAATTATTTCCGCAGTCACATACCCCTGTTTGGGTCAATTTCGAATCCCCTGTACCAACTGTAACGGAAGAACATTGATCTTGGATGAAAGGATGAATGCCAAGAAAGTTTTGAGATTACTGAAGCGGCTTTGACATCTGATACCGTTCTACGGCAACCTGATTTCCGTACACCGTTCCACGTATTCACGGACACTTCAAATTCTGGAATAGGCACAGTGCTCTGGCAGCATGATAACGATGTGAATAAAGTTATGCGGCCCATCGCGTTCTACAGCAAGAGCCTCAATTCCACGAAAAAGCGTTATAGTACAACCAAAAAGGAATATTTTGCTATTGTGAGTCCTCTTAGAGCTTTCAAATATTTAATTCTATGATATCCCATTTTTTTGTATAGCAATCACTAACCGTTGGCTCCCTTGTTCACTAAGAAATTGCCTGACGATTCGACAATGTATATTCGTTGGTGCATAAATTTACATTCTTTTGATCCTAATGTAAATTATTTCCCTGGTAAACATGATGTCGCTGCCGATTGGTTGAGTAGGTTACCTGACCAACTGACTGCATCTGACCTTGATACCTGCTCGGTACTCGGAGAATCCGAGGTACGCGCAGTTGTTACCAGACGGAGTGCCATGCACTCTGGCGACGCGCAGCCGAAATCAGACAGAGCGGCGTCACCAGAGACGACCGCACCAAGACTAACAGAGTACAATCCAAAAATGACGGATGTATCTTGGGGACTTGACGAGTTACGGACTGAGCAAAAACAGGATCCATTTTGTTCCGAAGTGTGGGATGCTTTACTGCATGGTAGTAAGTCAAAGATTCCCGACGTGCAAAATTATTTAATTTCAAACGACATGCTTTACAGATGAAGACAGATCGAATCACGGACCAGCACCATTCTAACTTCTCTTGTACCAACTACGTTGACGCAAAAAGCGATTCATGGGATACATTCTATGCATCAAACTGATGCATTGTAGAAAAACTGAAGCGTTTCTTCGAATTCTTTTTGGCAAACATTATTTAACGTAAATAACTCCCATGGTAATTTTACTAAAACGTCACTATAATTTAATTTAAAAAAAAGGGCGCAACCATTCGGTGTACTATACAATAAAGTTTTCTTCTTTCATACACCGAAGAATAAGCAACCTCTGCAGTCTTTGCCATAGCATCAGGGTCGTTGCCTACCAGCCTTCCACCGCACGTGACCTGTTGTACTTCTCTTCGTTAATTAAGCGTGCAGCATCTGATTTACTCCTGAGTGTGGCCGGTGTCGTGGCCTCTGTCTTCAGCTCTTCATTGCTTCTACATCGAGAGGGCCCTGACGATGCCATGATTGGCTAGACTTCTCTGCCGACCTTCTGCCTCCCTGCGCTTCGCTTCTGCTTCGCCTCTCGAGTTCGGCTGCTTAACTGATGTGAGTCACCGTAATGGTTAGCGCCACATTTTTACGTAGTGACGTCAGTAGCAGTTCCTAAGAACCTGCCTTGCTTACCTTAAATAAAATGGGAGATTAATTGTGTAACGTTGCCGCAAATCAATTCTTGTTTTACTATAATACGGCAATTGTTACAGCAAATTTATCATTATTACATTTCGTGTTCTAGGATTAGAGTACAGAAATTCATGTCTTAATATTTAATTACTATAGTTAATGTAGGATTTAGCATATTTACCGCAGACTTGAATTAGTCTGCTAACAACTAATCCTAGCAATTAACTAACTACTTGAGGTGAATTCTCTAGCTCTGCAATATTTTCTGTAAGTATAGGCTTTCACCCAATACCTAATTCTCACGTCGCTATTCTTCAATTACTTACGTGGTCTTTCTGACCCGTCAAATTTTGCGGCCTGACTATAATTTATTTAAATCAACCTTTTAATTCACAAATTTATGAGCAGTCGGTACCGACTCTATGTTCCTATTACTAAATATCTGTTCTCATGTGACAGTGATCGTGGCACGGTGCTGGAGAGGCGCTATGGGCGTGCTGGTGTCCCAGCTCTCCCATTCCAGCCCATTCGCGGGATGGAAAACCATTCATTTATTTATTCAATGACATAAATTAACCTCAAGTTTGGACTCTTTCCTATCCCTGCGTCAGTGTCATGCTTCGTTTTTGTCATGCATTGCACACTTTATTCAAATTTAAAATCCGATACTATCATCCACTAGAGAGAACTATCATTCGTGAGTTTGTGAACACGTGTGACGTCTGCCAAATACTTACGCAAACATTTCTGTACCTATCAAAATTCTTAACGCACCCATAGCAAAAGAACCATTTGAAGTCGTGTCGATGGACTTCCTAGGTCCCCTTCCTGCAACTGATGAACAGAATAGATATATTTTGGTCATCATTGATTTGTTTTCTCGTTATTGTTAACTGCCACCGAAAACCGGCAGGCAGAGACGGTTATTTCCTGTCTAAACAGCTGTTTTGCAGCTTTTGGTTACCCAAAAATATTATTTAGCGACCAAGCCCTCGAATTCAAATCAGTGGCAGAAAAAAAGTTGCTAAGATTCACGCGATAGCAAAGAAAGAAGTCCTACCCCGCAGCCCACATGCAAACGCTATCGTTGAGCGTAGCGTAATAAAAGGATCACAAATCTCCAAGGTTCATCATTTGCACCTTTTTTTGTTATTGAAGCTATAGCATTGAAATTTGGTTTAATTTTTGAAAATGTAATTTTGAATCGTTTGTCTTCTGCGAAAAAATGCAATTTTTTTCAAAAAAACGAGATATTCATAAAAAACCGAGTTTGGGGGAGGGGTTTCAAAATGCATCCCCTCCCACAGTTGTAAAGCTACAGTGATGATTTTGGTATCATTAAAAGTGGAATATCGTGTAGATTTCAGGAAGTGAACAGAAAATCTCTAGAGTCATAATAAAAATGTAAAAAATTTTTTTTCGAGGTGTCATTTTTTTGGAAAAATTTTCATTTGTGACGTCACAATTTTCGATCGTGACAAATTTAGAAGTAACCCTATACTTCACATTATCTACACGCTTTTGCGCATCCAATGATACTAAAATCATCACTGTAGCTGGAACTCTGTGGACGAGATGCCTTTTGAAACCCCACATTCCGGATATCTAAAAAAGGCAAAACAGGTACACATAAACAATCTCAATTTTTCTTCCCTATTATTTGTGAGGTCAGGTAGGACCCTTGAAATCATTATACAGTGATAAATAGACATAAAATATGTCATAGCAACGTCCCGCCGTGAAAAAAATGCCAAGGGGGAGGGGTAACATGATAAAATCCCACTTCCCCCTCCCCTCCCTCCCATTCTTCAAACCCCCGTAGCGGGCGAACGAGTGAACTTCCGAGTCGCATTTTTTCAAACCATGTACCTGACCCCTTACACTTACTATAGCAGCAAAAATCCTTATGTCTCCAAACCATGGCTCCCTATGGGGAACGCTCCCCTTAAATTGTACGGAAATTCCTTTGTTCACGCGGAATGGGATCAGTGTTTAGAAATGGCGGATAATGCGATTAACAATTCCTTAAATTCGACGTTAGGTGATACACTCAGTTGTATAATTTTTGGCAGAAACACTTGTCCAGGTTTTCAGGCGGAAAATTTTGAAACGATTTACAGCTATGACACAAAGGTCGATTTGGTGAAGTTTGGGGCTAAAGAAGCGGCTAGCATAGTCGAAAACGTTAGGACTGTAGTAATTAACAATTCGGTTGAACGAACGGTGTACTACAATCTGAGATGTAGAGATAAAAATTTCGCCCTGGGAGATCGAGTTCTATTAAAAAACCATCTGAGGACGAATAAATTAGATTTGTCTTGGTTGGGTCCCCGAATAATTACAAAAGTAAACAGAAACTGTGTAGAAATCAACATTGATAAAAAATTCACAAAAGCAACAAAAATCATGTACTACCTTTGCGGAAGACGACTCGAAACCTGTTACGATCTACGACTGACTGCATTACAAAAATTAAATTTTTATGCGTTTACAAGTTTCTAGTTTTAATCAACATGTACTCATTGCTTATCTTTGTATTTCAGCTATTTTTTGCTTGCGTTCCATTTTAATCTCGCTCGTATTTTCTAATTTTCATTAAGTTTTCTGTAAACTGTTATGCCATACGTTCTGTGAGGGTTAAGAACCATCAGAAAATATCACGTGCTGTTCTTGTACTTCATGCCGTGCCAAGCTTGCAAAACTTTATTTGCGTTATCGTTTCCAAAATGGTCACGCTGAATTGAGAGTTTAAATGATAACGGAATTTTCATCTAGTGAAATCAGATCGCTGACGCCGATATTTATAATACGGAGCCTTGACGAAGGTCAGTGCATTCAGCATTCTCAGTCAAGGGCTGAGTAGAGCCAACGATAACAACAGCTAACACCCACAAACCAAACCCTGACAATGTGTAACAAGGTCACCAGCCTTAGTGTGGATGCGCTAACGAATCCTCTGGCTCAACACCAGGGTCGAGTATCCGAGGATTGGGTAAAAGCGAATACGCAAGTGGATCTTCTCCCTGACCGGGTCTCAGATCTAGCCTTGATGATGGTAATCGTCATCCTCATAGCTATAGGAGTGATGCTGCACTATACACGTCGTGAGTTAAACGTGCTTACGGAAAAGGTGCGATCGGAAGATTTTATTCAGCGCCATCAACATATGCGCCCTATGAACAATGAACCATGAGAATGGGAAAATCGCAGGTTCTTAAAACGCGGTGGTGTTTGCAGGGGCGACAATAATCCTCCCGTGTCTGGTATTCTTAGAACCAGACATGTAAATACTAATAGTTAAAGACAAGACGGTTTTCGATCCGTCTATTTCACTCGCTGTGAGCAGGGATGGAGCCCTCTCCAGGCTCCCTCCTGGCTGTGAAATAAGTTATGTAATCTTAGAAATAGCTTGTTCAGAAAGTTTAACTGTTCGTTTTGTTCTTTGCAGTGCCACACCCAAGAACCCAAGAGAACTAGAAAATTGTACATTTGATAGGATCTCTACTTCTAGCAAGTGAGTTGCCTGTGTTTCCTGATAGCCTGTATTTCCTGATAGCCTGTGTTTCCTGATAGCTTGTGTTCCTGATAGCCTGTGTTTCCTGATAGCCTGTGTTTCCGGAGAGCCTGTGTTTCTTGATAGCCTGCGCTTCCTGTGTTCTCTGATGGTTTAAATAACGAATCATACCCATTTCGAATTTCCTTTCCTCTCTTTTCTCATTTACATTGTCTACAGGGTCTCGTTAGTAATGTTTCATTGACGGTGTACCCGTAGACTGGACGTCCTCCCGGCCCCGGTGGAGCTACGCTTGAGCCTTGCTATAGCTCGCCTGCTATTACTCACCAGTTATTCCCGCAACGGTGTAACTACCTCGTCGCTTGCTGAGCTTCCTGTCGCCTTTCCCACTTTGCAGTAGTCATACTCCTGCATTTATCTTTACGGCCTGTGCAACAGCCGCTGTTTACCTGCCTAATTACTTTTAGATTAGTTCATTTTTCTCTTGTTATCAAAAAATTATTTGTTCCGTTGTGTGTCATTACCCGAGGGCTTCGATCAGTTGGGGTTCGAGGTAGCGGGTCCCCACCATTAGATTATTAGGGATCTTTCGGAACCTTGGCCCCGACAGTGTTACCCAAGGGAGTGTTGTGTTGCATGGGGTAACAGTGTTTGTGAATGGGTCGAGACGGCCACGGCGGTCTAAACCAACGTTGAAAAGCTTGGCGACCGACGTTTAGTTTTAATTTACCTATATTTAGTTTCAACTATATTATCTATTAAATTCTTTAACCCATATGATTACGCATTTATGTTTTTTCGTTTTTTACATGTTCAATTATTTCTTTTAAGAATGTAACCATGTTGGTGTAACCATGTCTGGTGTAAACGAACGAGTTGAAATTTCAAACAGTGTTTGTTAAAATTCAAATGTGTCATCTCCTGCGTATGAGTTGCGGTTAAATGGTTTTCGTGTTCCGTTTGTATAATTCAAATGTGTTATTTTTTACTTGATTTCTTTTGTTTTTCTAAGCAAACTTTATTTCCTTTTATATGCGAGCTAGTTCTGATGTAGAAATTTGTAAGTGACGTGTTATTTATTTATTTTAAACTGCGTTATCACTTCTTTATATTCTTTTGTCGATGTTCGTATGCTGGGGTGCCATGTTCAGCGCAAGTTTGATACTTGATGTTTTTACTAAAAATTTAAAAGCGAAGAAAATGCTAATAAAATTGGTCATTTTTATTCAAAAGAAAGTAAAAACCGAAAACGTTTCGGAGACCAGCTCCATCGTCAGTTCTGTAAAATACAAAATATGATCAATCTAACGCAAGCATGAAAACACAGGCAAAACTAAATTCTAGAATTTACAAAAAAAAGACAACTATGCATTAACTATTTGAAGGGGATATGAGCTAAGCATGTTGTTTAAAATTGGGTTTTCCTTAAAAATATGCAAATATTCTAAAATCCTAAGGTCAAAATCACGGAAAGAACTGTCTATTATTTTAAAATCACCATCACGAATTATTGCACTACACTTCTCAGCATGGCTGCGTATTGTTGAATGAGGATTAGCCAACAGGTTACCAGTACGATAACTCCTTCCACGGTGCTCTGCTACTCTTGCGTAAATATTGCGTGACGTCATTCCGACGTACGCCGATGCGCACTGCGCACAATTATACTTATACACAACAAAACCCTACATACAAAGTCACGTGGAAGCCATATGGTTACGACATGGATTGCCCATTTTTGTCATATGGGTTCTACCTGCCCATGCTATGTGGAAAGCACATGGACTTTTGGAAAGTGCCCCCACCTGGTTCCCACATGGTTAAAACACGAGTAGAGCGTGTGGGTCCTACATGGAAGCCACATGGTTCCGACATGGATTGTCCATGTTTGCCATATGGGTTCTA
>JACJUY010002670.1:5876-26530 GCA_014220935.1 Platorchestia sp. MABIK | reverse complement strand
ATAAACCCTCAAAATGAAGGTCAACGAAGTAAATTACGAAATAAGAAATAAGAAACAAAATTTTACAAAGCAAATAACTGTACAGATGGATTTCTCATCATTTCAAATTAAAATGCTTACGTATATTTATATTTTTTCTAGCTTAAATACCACAGTAAACATTTGAGAAAAAACGTTCATAAATACCATTTCAATTATAACTAGTTTGGTACAACAATGTGAATTTAAAACCATAATATTCTTTCAGCGAAGGTGGAGAAATGGCTTGAGTCATCATTACCATCGAAATGCTTCCACGTACGTGTATACGAATTGAAACTCTGAATAATCATCCTACACGATTTCCAGTAAATTATCACTTCCCATTACAACAGTGTACTTGTGAGAGAAAATATTGCATTAAAATCAGATGTTGTTAATGACCGAAGTTAGCTACAGTTCAACAGCAAGTAATGGAACATAATTTACCAGCTACATCGTTTTAACCAGCAGTGAATCAGAACTATGCTCAGATTTAATGTCTCCAATGTCGACAGTGCAAAGCTTGTGCTTTTCATTAATTATCCTTTTCATTCACTAAGATTCACTAATACAGTGAATTGAATGATGTTCCTTGGAATATATTGGAGCGCAATTAGCACTGATCACGTCTCGAGCTAAACTAAGTAACGGTCACAAGTGACGGACGACTGAAGTTCAACCTGAGCGCCAAGCGTCTAAGAGGAGGGGCAGGGGAGGGGGATCCGTGAAATCAAGTCTGAACAGCTGCCAGAGGCGCGCTCATGCTTTCGAAATCGAAACGCCAAAACTTATCCAAATAGTTACATGTGTATCATTTTACTTATTGCTGTGTTCTGTCCTCTAGTATTTTCAAATGAAAGTTTTTGAAATGGTACCTCACGCATATAAAGAATTCAATTATCACCATGTTATGTTCATTGATATTTTCAGTGTATATTTCGCAGGCCATGATAACCTTATTAGTTATTAAAAATGTTTAAATTGAGCATTGCAAATGAATGACACAACTAAGTCTTGAAAAGGCGAATGTTAGATTTTATAGAAAACGGAATTTCATTTACCTCAACTTGATCTTGAATACTACAAATTATACAGTATATTTTTTTGAGCCAGAAGTAAATAGCATTTAAATTTGGGACTAATCAGACGTGTAAACGGGTAATTAATTGGTTATAAATGCAGTATTTAATATGTACTCTGAAAGGTATTTTTGCGATTTTACCAAAAAACGAATAACAGCAATTTTATTTTGTAAATACAATGTATTTTATAGCCGTTCAAAATTAGGTATGTACGCTGCAAACACACGTGCCTACCATGTGGAAAAATTCATTTAAAGCCAATGTGGTAGCTGATAGAAAATTCCACGTGGAAGCCACGTATCAAATCCAGCATGCAATGTGCTAATATGGCTATGATAAGTATATTCAGTGGCAAATCCATTTTGCCAGCTCACATCCACGAAACCAGCAACTAACCATGTGGTTTCCACGTGACATTGTATGTAGGGAAGAGCGCATGAGCCCGGGAATCGAGTCCTTGAACCGAAAAAATGAACCAATGTTTGCTTTGCTAATCAGTATGACTCGTAAACTTACTCCAGGAAAATGCTTACCCAACAAAGACTTTAATTCACGGACTAGTTTTTCAAAAGCGAACAGAAATAGGGTAAAGTGCAATAGAGGTAATTTTCCCGTTTAACAGGAATATCGGAATCGCAATTTTTTCTTGACAAAACTTTCTAATTTGGGAGTTTATGATTCCAAAAGGAAAACCATTATTACAAAAAAAATCGCGTGGCGAGTTAAATTCTGCGTGTATATCGTTAGAAGATGAGCAGACATTGTAAGCTCTGTTTACTAGCGTTTTGATTCCATTGATTTTGAAAGTGTTAGAACAAAAGCTGAAAAAACTAGTTTTCAATCCCGTGAACGTTGGCTTGCGACATACAGAAGTTACAAAATTTTCTCCATTCCTAGAGACATGACAATCAAAAATGGTAATTGCGCCTCGTTTTCATTTTCCATAGTAAATTTAATTGATGGATGTTTCTCATTTAAATAATTAAGGAAAGGCTGAGCGTGGAAAGGGCTTTTAAAGAGCAGGAAAGTATCATCAAGATAACGAGTATAAAATACGGGCTTAAAGAGTGAAGGACAATCAGCTAACCATTTTTCTCGTGGAAGCACAAAAAAAAATATTTGCAACGGTTGGTCCTAATGCGTTCCCCATGGCAATACCCTCAATTTGCATGTAAAATTTTCCCGCAAACATAAAAAATGAATTTAGAACAGAGAGCTCAAGCAACGTCTTGAAGAAATTTCGATTAAGTCCTATAACTTTGTCCTCAGGCGCGTGAGACAAGGAATTTAGGCATATCTTTATGGTCTCATGATAAAACCATCATGATATGAGACCATAGAGGTATGCCTAAATTCCTTGCTTAAATGTCTATGTAGGTATCTTGGTGAAAATGTGACTGCTGATAAGATTGAATTTATTTATTTTTGAAGAAAATGAACTTCAAAACCTGAATGTTATACAAGAGAATGGTTTGTTTAAATGAAAGATTAGAGAATTCAAGTCAGCAATTGATTACATCTTGTGAAATGTGCATCTAAAACGAATTCATTAGAAATGGTCAATATTGATTTTACTGTTGTCAACGATTTTGAAAATTTCGTTGCCACATTTATGTATTAAGGAACATTTTAAGACGTTTTACACGAATGACATTGTGTTCGCACATGCTTAGCTTTCGAGGTATTTATCTTTGAAATTATTCGAACATCGTTTATAAAATTGAACTAACGGACAAGTAAATAAGCTGAAAACGGTTTTGACGAAACGATTGGTGAAAGTAGGTTAAGCAAAGTTAGGTTAGTTGAATAAACTAACCTGAGTAAACCTAAAATAACTCAACGCATCCATACCGAGGCCGATGCCCCCGCCAAGAAACTTTGCGTGTTCCACGTCCGCGAAACGCCGGAAGAGCCGTATCGAAACTGCCGTTAATGCTATTCGTACCTGAACGTTATTCATGCCATTTCTCGAAAATCAAGCATTTGCGAGCGCAATATCATTCATGTAAAACATTTTAAAGTCTTTAATTACCTAAATGTGGAAACGAAATTTTCAAATTCGTTGACAACAGTAAAATCGATTTTGACCGAAATGAATGTGGAGGAAGATGAGCTTGATATGGTTACAGATCACCAGATAATGTTGTTTAATGTAAGTAGAATATAATAGGAGAAAACATCAGTGGAACAGTGGAATGTGAAAGGAGAAAACATCAGTGGAATAGTGGAAAATAAGTCGAGAAAACAGTTAACACAAAAAAACAGGTATAAAAATCGTAAACTAGAGAATTTTGATGAGCTGAGTTAAAAACCTGCTTTTTCCATGAACTGGGGCTCTTGTGTGAGAACATACCTTGTGCTTAAATTCCCAGTTTCCTGAACTACACATTAGATGATGCCATTCCCCCCTTTCCTTGGAACACCTTCTTTGTGGTTTGTGAGGCTTAAACTATCTCATTTAATCTATCAACTGGCTATTGTTTCTCTCAAGCTTTGCTTTTTTTATTATTTTCCCAAATTTTTCCTTTCATGCTCATTATTTGTACAAGTCTATTTCAGCTTATTCTGTAGTATCTGCTTGCTTTATACTTAAGTACCACGATACCCAGTGAGTTCCTCCACTTGCCATCAGATAATTGCACTCCTGCTTTTCATGTTTTCATTCTTTGTGTTCCATTTTACTGTTAAATGAATACCAATCATTATTCATCTATTCGAGGTTCTCTTCTTCATCTCTCTGTTATCCCCACATCTCCATAGTTCAGATCTTCTGCATTTGTACCTTAACACTCGCCCCAGATATAATCCTCACATATTGATTATCCATTGCTTGGACTACCTACTTGTAAATGAGCTTGTAAAAATTAGGTAAATTGATTCAAATGCTTCGAAAGTGCATGGTATGCACAACGCTATAACATGGTTGACATTATATCCATCTGAGTATAGTTCTCACCCTCACTTTTGAAATAAAATAGTGTAACATTGTTTCATCAAATATCATATCATTTATAATAAAGACCTGAAAAAAGGAAGTTTGAACTTCATCTGGATGTTAGTTGATATTCATCATTCTAATTGACTGATTTTTTGTTGATAAAAAGTTTTTAATGAGTTGATGTAAATTGAATACTAATAACAACCCAGTTTTCAAGGCTGTAGATGTGAAACTTGAATATTCTAAAGCTGAATATGTTTTTTATTTATTGCAAAATAGAATGTGAACCTTTCCAGTTTGTCGGAAATGAGGAATTTTGTGTTTCTGTGGTTTGCTCGTAAATTGTTTTTATTTCTTATTTTATTTGTACGACATCAATTTGTTTTCTTATGACCTCCTAAGTGAATGATGGAAGTCATTTCTATCAAAATACTTTCGTGAGTATATGCTGAGGAATGTTCACTTGTTCATTTTGTTCAGGGAAGAATTGAAATTACAATTTTCCATAGCAACTATTGGAGTAAATATGTAAATATGTAAATAAGTAAATATGTAAAAAATATGTATTGGAGTAAATATGTTGGAGTAAATATGTAAATCGCTGGTGTTCGATGAAAAATAACTTTTAATGTTGTTTTGAATGACATTCCTACTTCCTGTCCAGCAGTTATTTCTGGATAACTGAGAGATCTCAAGGCTAATGCGGGCAAGCACTGGTTGTAGAGCAGCTTCGTCTTCTAGCATGAAGTGTGCAGAGGTTGTGGTGCACAAGCTGACAGATGCTGGAGTGGAGAGGCTATGTTGCAGCCACGTCTACATCAAACAAGAAGCTGCGTCAAAGGACATTGTGCATGGTGAGGCTTGTTTCTGGTTTGCTTGGGAGATGGAGGTTCTTTGGTTAGTTCGTATTCTCTGTCAGATTTGTGAAAGTTCTTTTCACAAAACTCACTCGCCAGTTGATTAGAAAGCCAATTGTTTAAACAGGCTTCATTGGTTCTTTACTTTTTGATAATAATTTCAATTTCATGATTATATCGCATACCCTTGCTACACAGGTATGTATAATATCAGTTTCATTTGAAATGCAGTACATTAAGTTGTCTAAATTTGTTCAGTTAGAACATCAACTGCGTTAACCAGTTGGTACCTGGTGCCCACCCAGCACAGCTAGTAATACTTTGGAACATAACTAGTAGTAAGTTAAAATCAGTTCAGTTTTTATTTTCACATCAACAAATTTTAATGAATAGTGTGAAAACACAGGTGAAGTGGCATGCATACCTAACGGCTGGTACTCATTTTGTGCTAAGAACCATCAATCTCTCTCTATCTCCCTCCACGTGTTCTGTATTTTGTAGTATTTCTGTGAACGTGGAAAAATTGCGAAATTTAATTCAGCCAACGCAAGGAATGCATCTGAAAAAAAACTCATGTAAAAGGTGAAGTAGCTAAATTGTCCACAATTTGATATAGATAAATATGAATGTCGTAATTTTAAGTTTTTATCGTACTCATATATTTTCTTTCAGCCTCTGTAACAGCGCAAAAATAGTAGAAGCTGATGCAGCAAATTCATGGTAGGCAAACACAGAGTGTTTTGTGAAATGTTGAAATGTTATTGTTCTGCTGTTCAGTGTACTGCTCAAGTATACACCATTAAGTAAAAATGTACATGGGGATGTGTATTGCCGCTTCATGCATTCATTCCGCTATTTGTTAGATTAGATGAGACTATTGGTTAGTTTAAGGCTCCCTGATGGTATTTGTTGAAGGCGTGCTCTCCCAAAACAAGTATTTACGTCTAACCTTGGTAAAAATGAAAACATTTTGAACTGAATTGTAAGTATTTTCAAAACAACCATGCCTTCTAGAAGTTTAGTTCTACTAGCAGAGCATTTAGCCGTTGATGATAGGGGTTTAACGGCAAAATGCACTGAGAAAGGTTTATGAATTAACAAAGTTACGTCATTATTTTAATAAAACAAATGCTACTGAAAAATCTGTCTTCGAATACATGAATTTAAATAATTTCACTTAATTATTTTCATGCTGCGATGCTCATAAGGACAAGGTTTTTCTTTTTGATAATTCCAATGGAATATTGAGTTTTTAATAGATCACTCATGTTTGGAAATGAGCATCACAATTTGAGTGTATTTTAGTGGGCAATTGATGAACTCTTGTGGTAGTATACGCCCACAAAAGTTTTTGTAAGATTCAGAAAATTGTCTTGTAAAACTTTTGGGTAAGCTTTGGTGAACAATTATTGAACTTAACATGCACCAAAATATAATTTTTCAATGTAGAAAATAGCGCAATTCACTTTAACATCAGGTTGCTGTAAACAAAGCAAGGAATTTGTCTGCCTCATCAGAAAATTACTGATGGAAAATATGGCATTCAAAGTTTTTCAGATAGTGTACGAAATTATATTTATGCCACTTCTAGATTCCGATACTAATTGAAACACCCTTTTTCGGTCAATTAATAATAGTATGTACTATAAACAGTATCATCCTTTCAGTTTGTATAAGCTCACACGAAACTGTAAATAGGTTTCGCAGTGCCAATTCTCACCTTCAAAAAACTTCAAGTCCAATCAAGAGGAGCTGGTGGCATAGGGTCCATTTACTTGAACTAGTAATATTGTCGTTGATCATACGAAAAGCCAAGTAATTACTAAGGAACAGTGGTGGGCATCGATACTCAAAATATTAGTCCTATACAGAATTTCTGATCAATGCCAAATTCCGAATACGACCTTCCGATCTCACGGCCAAAATATTAGAGCGATTCTGAACTTCCAATCCTATTTTTTAACCGTAATCCCCGGTTCTTGCAGCAATTTAAATTCAAAATGGGTATTAGACGTCACATATATACTATTATACTGATGTAGAATGGTAGCGATGGATTTTAAATTTAATTTTTTCATTATGTGAGTTTCAAATTTATGTAACAGTGAAACAGAAATGTGAAACAGTGAAACATCATTTTTCATTTGACCCTGTAAAACCTTGAGGTAATTCAAAATTGTTTCGACGATCGATCAACATCAATTTATTTCTATACATTATTTGCATTGGATATCATATTGCCACAAATTTCGTACAATATATGATCACTTTGTTCACTATAAGGCTTCAAACAACCCACAAAATTAAATAACTGAAAACAGTGGGAAAATTGAAGTAACACTGAAACGCAGGTACTAAAACTTAAGAGGTCGCACACGCGTATTGACACTTCCAGAGCAGTAGACGGACTGGTACGCAGCTTCAAAAACAGTAACTGTTTTTGAAGCTGCGTACAAGAAGAAACGACATCTACGCGAGACGGATTTGTTATCTTCGTTTTATTTTCATTTATTTCGTTACGGCTGGGATCGGGATCGGACCTACATTTTGCAAGAGCGATCCTCGCACTTCCGATCTTTTCCACCGTGAAGTTCCGATCTTCAAGTCCGATCCCGATGTGGAAGATCGATTGTGATCAGAAAATAGGAAGTTCGGACTTAGGATCTGAACGCCTACCACTACAAAGGATTGGAATTAATTTTCAATTTGCATTGTAGTAAAAAGTAAAATCAGCCAGGTGCGGTTTGCGATGTACACATTTTAAATGTATGAAAGTAAGTAATATCCATTAGTAACCTAACCTCACGCTATAGTACTAGTTACAGGTAGATCTCATGCTATAGTGGGGTAGAACTCACGCTATAGCAGCACCGTAAAATTAATACATGAAGAAAATCGATCAACACCATAAAGAAAAATTTTTGGGGGAAGAGGAGATTTTGTTTTTAAAGGAATAACCACTCAGAGGGAATATGTGAAGTTCCGAGCGGAAAGTTAGGCAGGATTTAGTTTTTTTTGAGAGGGGAATAGTTTTTATCTTTTTATGGACTGTATTAGTCTGTTGACAGCAGTCATTTTTTCAGCAGTTCTGCTTTCTTTCAAAACTTATAACTTGTTCCATAAACTGCCTTCAATATAGTCGTTTCAATGGGAAGGGTGATTCTCCTTTACCTCGTTTTGATAAGAAATTGTGCATTCCGCCTTTCTCTTTTAGTTGTGGTTAGAGAGGCTTAAAATATCTCCTAATTTAAGCTATTTATTTGTAAGAAAAATTCATTTGCAAAACTTGATTGTTAAATAGTGAAACTATTGAAAAGCTGGTACATTCAAAACATACGAGTTTTTTTAATGTAGTGGGTGATGACAGCTTGTGTCAGTTTGGGGAAGAGGCTGACTTAATGCTGAAAATAAAGCCCATGAGAGAAAACTGTTTGAAATCGCCATTTAGGTTGTAAAATTGCAGTATAGGGGCTCAAAAGATGCATCTCTTCAGTGCACCTTGGGAATAATTACTCTTTGGTGGCATGTAGGAATTTTTATTTTATGTTAGACTGTACGCTGATAGTTTCTACTTACTTCGGGCAGACATCTACAGTTGTGACACTAGTAACTACTCATCAAAAGTCAGTTACTTTTGTTCGCAGGAATCTGTTGAGCGCTCTGACGTGTATAAATGTTCCTTGTGTACTCATTCTATTCCCTGCTTCCTCTAAAATGTTGCCAGTGGGTTTTTTTACGAATCTTAACTTGGTTTTATTTTTCATTCACTAGTCTAATTCTTTTTGTATTTCGTTGGTTAAATTTGTGAATTTTTTTCAATGATGTTGCAAGTTGTGTTACCAAAGACACTGAAGCCTCCACTTTGATGCTGATTTTTGAAACTAATCTTTGCATGTTCCTCGTGACAATCGTCTTCGCTTAGCCGAAAAAATTGAACAGTTTGAACTAATAATTAAATGGATAGCTGAGCTCTTCAATGAGAAACCTCTATGGTTATGTTCAGGACATTTTTTCCAAAGTTATTATTACCTTTTGATTTTGTCAGTAGCAGCATTCAATGATGAACTTACAGGTGTGATTAATGAATCTTAGAAAAACTTTTTTATTACAGCTTTTATTTCAAAATGCATTTCTGCTTAATCGTTAACAGTCCTATAACAAAACAAAACTACTTAGAAAGAAGGTTTAAAAAACTAAATAAGGTGGATTTTCTTTAAAATTGACAAATTCTATATGTCCTTAAATAATGAAAACCTATTTATGTTGTTATAAAATCTAATACTTAGCATGAACGATGAAAAACTCGTTCTTACGCAAAAAACTGATGAAAAAAACATGGTGAACGGCATAAATATTTTCACATTTTTTTTAATTATATTTTTTTTCGATTTTTGAGAAAACATTTTCGTTACCAGATTCAAAATTACAGTGATTTCGGCAGAAATTAGGAAAACATTCGTCTTCATCAGATTGGTCTGTCAAAAAAAGAAATCGTTGCCATGCAACTTGCATCATCGTCAACTTTCTACAGATTGATAAAACAATTCGAGACAAAATGTATTGTAGCGAAGACAGCCCGTGGCAGGAAAAAAGTGTCAACGGATCATCATGATTGGACTTTAGTGTGCAACTCCATACGGGAAAGGACTGCTAGCAGTTCAGAGCGAGTGCTAGAATGGGAGAGAGATAGCGTCCATGCCTCAGCGCGAACAGTTCGACGTCGACTCTACGATAACGGACTTGCTTCAAGGAGAGATGCGAGAAAACTGTTGTTGACGGCGAAGAACATCTAAGACCTGCTCAGTTTTTCCAGGAAGTCCCAGCATTTGACTGCTGAACAATGGGGCTAAGTCATTTTCTAAAATCGCTACACGCAAAGTCATTTTTATTAATAATGATCAAACAAAACTGAGCAGATCTGGGCATTCTTGAATCTTTCCAAATTTACAAAATGAAACCTACTGTGAATGACACCCAAAGTGCTTTTACGCTTCAAGTTGCCAACACATAATTCAGTTCTACAGTTTTTATTTTGTTTTATATGTTTTTACCGTTGTTGCAAGTGTTTTTCGAAGTTTAAACTTTTTTAAATACTATATTAATGAATTAATTTTTCCTTATTTGATTTTATTTTACAAAGATTTTGCTGAAGATGGACTTGTTAGTCCGAAACGTTCAGTTTCATTTGATGGTATTAATGAAAATGACTTTACGTGTTGCGATTTTTGCCTTGCTTTTTATTCTGACGCTTAGAAGCATCAACGCTGGAGTTAATTCAGATTAAAGTCTTTTTCTCCGATGAAATTCCATCCCCCCTTTTTGCATCTTTGGGGAAAACCTTTTGCTAAGAAGAAAAGGTGAAAGATTAAACAATGAATGTGTGGTTCCAACGATCAAGCATCCTGTCACTCTTCTGGTCTGGGATTGCCTGCTAGGTGAAGGAACTGGAGATTGAGATTTTACCCAAAACAAAGCAATGAATTCGGCTTGGTTCCTGAAAGTCTTAAAAAATCATCTCTTTCCAACGATGGCTGGTCAGTTTCCCGACAAAGTGATGGTTTACCACCATGATAGCGCTCCCTGTTATAATGCAAGAGGGGTTAAAAAGTTCCTTGATGACGATGCAGCAGGGATTTTGGATCCTTGGCCTGGAAGTCCGGCTGATCTGAATACGATAGAAAATTTATGGTCCATCATCAGCAGTCGAGTGAACAAGAAGAAGCTAACTAATTTAGTGCAACTTGGAGCCTTACTTGAAGAAGAGTGGAGGTACTTTGTTCATAATATTATTTAAAAAAATTAGTATTATTTTAAACTTAGCATGCTAAGGCACATAACAGCAGTTTTGAAAAAGTGTGGTTAACATTGCAAATATTCAGAATAATTGCATTTTAGTTTTGCAGGTTAGTAAAAACTGTGGGCAATTTATGTTTCTATTTATCCTTTATTATGCTTTCCGGAAGCAACCAATTAAAAACATTGCAAGACTACACCTTAGTTTAACAAGAAAATTGAAAAATTCACTTTTCTTTGAATCATGCGCAACACCTGTAGAGACAAATTCAGTTCATGTTACTCTGGCTGAGAGTTCAAATGTTAGGTATTTTCCATTTATTTGAATTGTATGAATAATAGAATGCATATGTACACGCCCTTAGTGATTTTCCTTCAATTTTTTCTTGATTTTTTGCAGTTGGCATACCGAACTTTGAAAACCCTCCAACAACAAAGATGGTCAAAAATGAAGTGCCTGACGATGAACTGGAGGGCATCACAGTGAAGGAGGAACCCATTGACTGGCATCAGGAACCTCAGGTGCGTCAATTGGTTGCATGCTCTTCTCTTGAATGCTTCAATTCAAGTTCGTTTGGTCTTCACTTTATTCTTGTTTAAGTTTTGAAATTGATAGTGTATTTTACTCGTTTTACATCTTTTCTTTGAGTCCAATTATGTTCGTTGTATTGTTGCTGCTGAGAGCTTTCGTTGTCCCGTAATAATGTTCATTATTAAAATAGAAGAAGTTTCGAATATTTCGGACAATTTCATTCCAATTGAAAATAAATATAATAAAGCGATGCCTTACACGAAGTTCCTCCGTTCTGTTTTGTTTCCAAACTACCATTTCAATAAAGTTTTTCGATTGTCGGTACTCTAGGGCGCAATGACGGTAACCCTCGGTCAAGTCGGTACCCATTTACGACATTTGGGTAGAGTGAGGAATTATGGATGAGTTCTCCCTTTTCACAACGGGGAGAAACACCGGGTGGCACTGCTGGGACTTGAACTGCCGACATCTTCCCGCGAAGGGTGCGTTCTTAACCACTCGGCCACGGTGACTTCGATAGCATATTCTAATATAGGAACAAAAATCAGGAGTTATAGAATATCCTGTTTTATATAAAGTACATTCTATGAAGTTATACAATACACTGTTAACATCTAGTCCATATAAACTATTTTGTAAAATGAAGTATCCAATATTGAGTTAACTCTCTCATTGATCAGTTGAATGCGTTCTAGGTTAAGAGAATTTGGTTAAACATAATTGAACATCCTAGAATAACGCTGATGGTAGGATGCCCTAGAAGTCATTGAACTTATTCGGGCCCACAAGTAGCTATACTCAAATTTGACCATTGTACTAGACTTAAAAAACGTTCTACCTCTGTGTCACTTGTGGTATATAAATTATTTAAAATATGTTCAAAATTGTAAAATAGGTTTATCTCAGATCTGACCCTGGTAAAAACCTTCATAAAAGTTTTGATGAGTTTCAGTGGCACACTGATTGCCCTGATGTATTTTAACTAATATTTTAACAAATAACATTATTACTTATTACTTTTCCTCACTAAAAATCACATTTTTTATCTAATTCCAAACCAATTACTCTGGTGTAAATATTATGATAAAGTGTAAAGGTAATAATAAGACACCTTTGTCCGATTGTCCAGCGAGTTAAAGGGAAAATAAATTTTATGTATATGTTTATGTGGTGTAAATATTTTATGGTAAAGGTAAAAGTTCCTTCAGTTGTTGCTGTTTTATTTGCACTGCAGTTTCATTAACTAAGCTGTAATGTGCATTATGTATTCATTTATTTATATATATATTTTATTGCATCAAATAGATTTCTTCATTCAGAATTTCAGGATCTGACGAATTATTTCATACATAACTCACTGTTTGACATTCCGTGATGTAGCCAGAAGATTCTAAAGACGTCATTTTCAAAATGTACCTCCTTTATCGAATGCCCCTTAGTGGAGAATACTATCGAATTTTTGTAAATCAGCATACTCGAGGGAAATTTTGGGCCTTCAGCTGAAACGTTTGGTTCCTATTTTCTATGCCCAGGTTGGTTCACTTTCAGGGAATATTATTTTCTTTTTCAACTCTAATTCTGTTTCTTAAGCTTCCATCAATTTTGCTGTTCTGATGTGCAGGGTGCATGGATACATCGTGTTGATGAATAGATTACATTGCCTTGAATTTTTGATAAATTGTTATTTCCTAATTCCTCCTTCCTCTCTTTGGAACATAGTTGTTGTGGTTGGAGATGCGTTAAATAACTTAAACCTAATTTCATGTGTGGTAAATTCGGAAAGCATTTATTTGTCGTTTTATTCATTTCAGTTTTTCGAAAATCTTGAATTAAAATTCCTGACACTTTTACGCTTGTTGCTTTCCAAGTCATGAATATCATATTTTCCATGTCAATTGCAACACTATGTTTGCAGTTCTTGACTGATCCCCCCCCCTTGAAATTTTCGGCTGGCTGCGCCACTGATTACATGTGTTCCAGTTTTTTACTATTATCATTTAATTATTACTTTCAATTTCCATGCCCTTGTGTGAAGACGGCTGAAGGGTGTTCTGAACGTTTGGGGGCTTGATGTTACGGATGCTTCCTCAGCTGACCTCAGGGGTTGTACCCATGGCATCTGTCTGAGTCAATGTGCATGTACCGTCGTTAAATTTCCATTTGTCAATGATAATAATTATCGACAAAAAATAACCCAGATATGTTAAAATATTCTTCTGTGGGTTTAAATTTACACTTTTTACACTATCTTTCTATTTGTTACCATATTTTATTAAGGAAGCTGAGACTCCTTACAATTTACACTCTGCATGAGTGTCTTCACTTTCACTCTGTCATCTCATTCCATAGTTTTATCTCTATTGCGCTGAAGACTTTTGTGCTATTGTAGCTATATGTGCAAACTGATACACTGAAGTTTTCTCTCCTTGTAGGGCCATTGAGCGTTTCCTGTGCCGAGTTTCTGCGATAATCATCGTAACTGAAATGAGATGGATAAAAGTTAAATATATGAATTGATACATTTTCTTTATACATTTCTTACAAGCGTTGAAGCTATAATATATATATTGGGTATTGTGGCAGTCTAGTTTCACTCCTCTGCCAGTCTCATAGTCACACGGTTGTAGTGTGCTGTCAGCGCATTTGGACATCCATAATTTCGGACATCCATGCAATGAACTAATGGATCATCTATTTGTCATTGATGATGTTAGCAACTCATGTTCACATTGGATAAACATTTTATTTTTCATTCCGAAGTTTGGTGCAAAGTTGGAGAAAATGAAGTACGAAACCAACCTATCAGGAGTATGATTTTTTTAACTTATAACTTTCTGATTTTCAGGCTTTCTCAATACTTTCTGTTAGTGTCGTCAAGTGTAACATGAAACCACTGGGTCGGCATCGACATTAGCTTGTTACGCCTACTCCCCTCAGTGGGATACAACTATTGTATTTATGGGAATTAGCACTCCCAGGGGGAAATGTGAGGGCCCGAGCTGAGAGTTAGGTAGGCCTTCTTTTTGTTAAAATAAAATGCTGTTTCGTTTTGTACAGACCATCTTTTTTCGGTTCACTGCTGTCCTGTTTTTCAGCACCTATGACTTTCTTCTACACGTTTTATCTCATTTCATGAACTTCCTGCATAGATTCCTCATTCTCTTTTCTCCAAACAAAATAGTGCCTTCCTCCTTCCCATCTTCGATACGCTTTTTTGTGGCGGTTAGGGAGGCTTAAACTAACTTATAATCTAATCTGTTACGCCTACTAGTTTCCGGTCTACAATATTTGACAGCAGGGTCTGCACCTGCCCTAATTCGTAAGACCACCGCTTTAGACCACCTTTGTTGAGGATAGGAAGTACCAAACTAAAATCTAATTTAATCCCCTACAGTCAAGTGCACTACTACCAGTACAACGAGGTTGAACTTTTGAGTTTCTATGCACTTCTCTAGAAGACAAAGAAACAATAGATGTTTAACTGAGAAGATTTTTACTGAGTTGAAATATTCATTTTAATGTAACAGAAAATAAAGAGCTCCAAATGTTCCGTTCTGTGATGCGAACTGGATACATACTGCCAGTCGGCATTGTCTCAGGCAATGTTTGAAATAGGTTTGGGACAGGGAAAGCTCAAATGCTCCTTGAAATATTGAATTATTTCAGGCCATCTGCTGATCTCTAGATGACGCAATTAAAACTAACCACTGCCTGCCAGGTAAGACTTCAATATGATGGTGCAAACTGTGTGATACAAGCCATAGGAATTAACAGGAGTTCAAATTAGAGCTAAAATACAAAGTTTGAAAATGTAGCCAATGAAAAAAAACTAAAACCTGCATGGTGCCTTTCCTACAGGTTTGTTCATTCATTTGTGACTTAAAAATTAAAAACACCTACTAGACTGTTTCCAAGTTTTTTGGGTGATAATTTAATGCCAACCCTCGACAAAATTGCCTGTTGAAAAAATAATTGGATTGGCAATGTAGTCAACCCTGAAGTCGGTGGGTGCTGTTGTGCCTGATTTTCTTTTCTTCCCAAACACTTTTAGTTGCTGTCTGGCCTAAATGAAGCTCCTGTTCTAAACTCTTTGGTTGCTGTCATGCCTAACCTGGTCTCTCTCCTTGCTGTCTTGCCTAACCTGGTCTCTCTCCTCGCTGTCTTGTCTAGCCTGGTCTCTCTCCTCGCTGTTTTGTCTAACCTGGTCTCTCTCCTTGCTATTTTGCCTAACCTGGTCTCTCTCCTTGCTGTCGTGCCTAACCTGGTCTCTCTTCTTGCTGTCTTGTCTAACCTGGTCTCCCTCCTTGCTGTCTTGTCTAACCGGGTCTCTCTCCTTGCTGTCTTGCCTAACCTGGTCTCTCTCCTTGCTGTCTTGCCTAACCTGGTCTCTCTTCTTGCTGTCTTGTCTAACCTGGTCTATCCCCTTGCAGTCGTGTCTAACCTGGTCTATATCCTTTACGCTTGCCTAACCTGGGCTCTCTCCTGGCTGTCTGGCCTAACCTGGGCTCTCTCCTGGCTGTCTGGCCTAACCTGGTCTCTCTCATGGCTGTCTGGCCAGACCTTGTCTCTCCGTTTGCTGTTTATAGGCATTGATTTTTAAGATACGTCAATAATTCATCGAGATCTGGCTTAAATTTCAACTTTTGAAATCTTGGTCGTCATGTTTACCTTAGTAGCAGGCAGTCCGCCAGCCATCAGTCAGTTGGTACTCTGGTAGACTGTGTGCAGTCGAAAAATTAGGACTGAATGTGACTAACTAAGACATCAATCGGTTTGCGACTGGATGGCTAACTTCCAACTGATTGACTGATAAAATGACAACCGATTAACAAAGTGACTACCGACGGACCAACTGACTACCGGCTAGGAGACTGCTGACTGACTGACTGGCTGCCGATTACCTGGCAGGGTTTACCATGCCTCTGCATGGGTCACATTTTTGCGTTATTGTGTTCATTACCGTATATAGTTTATTTTTCTAATAATGATTTTCTGGTAGTTTTTTGCATTGCTTTTCAAAAATGAACTCAATGAAAGCTAAATTTTCAGTTTTATTGCAGATGTCATTTTTTGTGGTTCATTTTGCAGGGTCTGTATAGTCCTCATTAGAAATGTAATGTTTGTGTGATTACAAAAAAACTCAGGTCACTCATTTCAGGACAAAATGAGCACAGCCTCTTGCGCCCTTACTCTCAAGAAAGAAGTAGAAGATACCTCTACAGAGACACGTTCAAGGCGTACAGGATCAGATGACGAGTTGAGGAAAGGCAGCTCTGGTGCGTGCAGCACAAGTGCTGTTCAGCAGAGATTAGCTGGAGCATCTCAAATGAGGGTCAACTTGCTACCGTCAGATGTGTCGGGTAGTTGCCTAAGGGCTGAAGTCAACCCTCCGGACAGACTCAAATCAGTACGCTTCTTGTGTGGACATTGTGATTACTCGAGTACTTGGAAAAACAAACTTGAGTTGCACCTACGTGATGAGCATAAATTAGGATTTGATTTTCAATGCGAGTCTTCTAGTAGTTCTGGTCTTCATTCCAATAAATTAAACTTACGTTCAGAGGTGAAAATAATGAGGAAATAATGGTGAAATTGGGTTCCTCTTGAGAAAAAAATTAATGGCGCGACATGAAAGTACGAAAGAGGATGTGATATTTTTTTCCAAATGTGAGTTGTGTGACTATTCCTCAGCGAACAAGAGTGATGTTAAGAAGCACCAAAGCAGGAAGCACAGCAGCAAAAAACTGTTTAAGTGTGAGCAGTGTGCATTCGAGACCGCTTATGGAAATTGCTTAAGATTTCACCTCGCCAGAAAGCACAGCATTAGGACACTACAGAGATGTGATTTTTGTGACTATTTTACTGCGCGTAATTATAATTTGAAGAAGCACATGGCTAGAAAGCATAACGTAGGGAGTCTATTGAAATGCGAGCTGTGTGACTATTCTACTTGTTGGAGTGGCAACTTGAAACTGCACCCAGCAACCAAACATGAATTACGGAAACTCCTACTGTGTACGCTGTGTGACTATTCCATCTGTTGGAGTGGCAACTTAAAACAGCACCAAGCTACCAAGCATACATTAGGGAATCTTTTGAAATGCAAGCTGTGTGACTATTCTACTTGTTGGAGCGGCAACTTGAAACGGCACCAAGCTACCAAGCATAAATTAGGGAATCTATTGAAATGTGCGCTGTGTGACTTTTCTACTTATGGCAAAGCAGCTTGAAATTGCACCAAGCTAGCAAACACTCCTGATGAACGCAGAAGTGCAGCAAATGACGCTTGGGTGTCCTATATGCGAAGAAATTCAGCTTTTTCGGCAATGCGAAATCGACTGGTCTGCAATATCCCATGTGAAACCCCGGTTTTTTCTTTTTGAGTTTTTAATGTGAAATTTACCAAGTTTTCACTGGAGCCGAATTGTGTTATTATTTTTATGGGTGCTTTCTAACTATCCTATCGATATCACTTTATTGTTGTTGGCTCTTCGCAATTATCTCAACGTCACGTCGTATGGGGTGTTGGAGTTTAGATTTATTCGAACGGATGATATTCTTTTAGGGATCATTGCGCTGCCACCAGCCCAATACAAAACAATGTTTGTGTTTTGTATAAAACAATTCTTTAATTCGTTATGGATGATTATTTTTGGTAAGCGTGTAGCCAGAGCCGTATTTTCAAGGCTATTATCAGCGTGTTTTTAACATCACCAGTATCGTTTGTAAACTTTGTCTCATCATCTCATTTCATTCCTCCTACCATACAAAGGAAAATAAAAATACGAAAGATTATTAATGTTAACTGCATAATCAATCAGAACTTTACAAATCACATAGCTGTTGAGAGAGACACTGGATTAGACTATAGTAATTATGTTGACAAATCCAGGTATGAGGGTAGGTTGATCACTTTATAATCCACTTTATGAGAATTAATTGGAGCAATATGGATCTACTGATAATTTAGAGTCAAATTGCTATCTTTATCACTTAGGATGTCATTATGCAGCAGAGCGGGTTCATCGCGAACCGCAAGAAAAAAAACTTCAAGATTGGTGATCAGTATTTGTGATTTCGCACTGTCTAAATAAATATATACAGGGTTTTGCAAAATTGCTGGAATGAACTTCAGCTACTAGTAGAAAATATTGATATAAGCACTATTTCATCAATGAAAAAAGTAAAAACTTTTTGTTGAGGAGATAGAATGCTTATAAGCTTTTAAGATTAATTTTTCGCAGCACGTCGGTGAATTCGCGAAAGACAGGGACAGAGCAATAAGGAGAATAAGAATTGACAAATTTATTCAGGATTGACGCCAAATCCATTTATTCTTATTTTTAAATTGTCTAAAAACTCACTGTTAACAAATTTTTAAAAAATCCAGAAAAAGAAAATTTCTAGAACATTCCAGTGAACGTTTGTAACTTCTAGTTTGAACCGTAAACATTTGTCAGTTTGCATCGTGACACTGTACTGGTAAGATGAATCACCCAACAAATTCAGAAATGGCTGATGTGCTACTGGGGGGAAAAGTGGGTCACAGCACATTTTGCTGATACATACCTCGCCCCCAAACCAGATTGACGTAAAATTAATTTGTCAAAAAAGTTTTGGAAATCCGAAATCAAAATAAAGATCGAATTTTAATATCCAGACAACCTAAATGCGTATACCGCAACAACACAGTCGGCTAATACCCATATACAAATAATATTCGCAATTTGAAAGCAAAAAATAAAATACAGCTAAAAATACTGGATAGTTTAATAACGCATTCAAGCTGAAGAAATAAGAAAGCGCAAGCATAAAAATAGATAAATGCCCTTCTTCCTCAAAATCAATGTTACATTACTTCGCAACACACGTTAAATAATCAAAACAAAATAAACACAGAACATGAAAAATTGAACACGATAAAAAAAATAAGGTTTAATTTTACGCATCGAAAAAATAACACGGTCATCAATTCATCCCCTCGCAAGAAACGTCTATTCACAACCGAAAAATTCAAAACCGTAATATAGAAATAAAAACATCAATTATAAAACTTACGCTGAACATGGCACATCAGCATAGGAGCATCGACAAAATACTATAACAGAACGATGCATTTAAGGCAACCATTTCCAAAAGTTGTAAACTTTTTTCTATCGGACGTACGTCTATGAAAATTTGCAGACAACTAGATCTCTACATTTGTAACAACTTATCTTCTATAAAATTTTTTCATTGGGGCATCGAAAATTAATTATTCCTTATAATAAAAAAAATATTTATATTTATTTTCCATAATTTCTCCGAAATTTACAAAGCTAGAGCAATGCAGCTTGTTGCATTTGAAAGTAAAATGTGTTCTCTAAAAATTGTATAAGAAGTTTCTTTGGTTTATTTCATTCCGAATTTATATGTATTTTTCTGAGAGGTAAGGTCAAAGTTATAATTTTAGGGTGAAAAGTTTACGGAAAGTTTCAGAGAAACAATTTGGAAAATACGGTAATACAATTTTTAGAAAACACATTTCACTTTCAAATGCAACAAACTGCATTGCTCTAGCTATGTAAACTTCGGAGTAATTATGGAAAACGTTTTGTAAACTTACTTGTTTTACAAAAGATATTTTAGGATTAAAAACGCTTCTTCTCCTACATGTTTTGAGCTACAGTGATAATTTTAATATCATTGGATGCGGAAAAACAAGGGCTTTCCAAAAAATTAAATGGTTTTTCAAAATTCATTTTTGTTCCAAAGTTATGACGTCATTAATGTGAATTTGATCGATAAAAACAAATGTTTTTAATTTATTCATTTTTTTTTAATAAAATTGGAAATTTGAGGAAAAGCATTTAATTTTTTGGAATGTCCACGTTATTCTGCATCCAATGATACTAAAATCATTACTGTAGCTCAAAAAGTGTCAGAGAAGAAGCATTTAGAAAAAAAAATATATCGTTTTCTATGATTTCATATTTTCTTTTCAAGAAAATCGCATTTTATCATGAATGATAAATGATTCTAAATTGCATGTCCTATCAGTGTACCAAATTTCATTGCTCTAAATTCAATAATAAAAGAAAGGTTCGGAAGGGGGACGCTTACCTTGAGAAATATGAATGATGAAATATGAAACAACTGAAGAATTTTTTTTTAAATTTGAGGAAAAGCATTTAATTTTTTTTAATGTCCACGTTATTCTGCCTCCAATGATACCAAAATCATTACTGTAGCTCAATAACTGTCAGAGAATAAGCATTTAGAAAACCATCTCCAAAAATGTCGTTTTCTATGATTTCTAATTTTCTTTCAAAGAAAATCGCATTTTTTCATAGAAGGTAAATGATTCTAAATTGCATTTCCTATCAGTGTACCAAATTTTATCGCTTTAGGTTCATAAATGAAAAAAATGGTCCGCAAGGGGGATGCTCTCT